>JAJMSN010000056.1:0-96021 GCA_030558435.1 Kodamaea kakaduensis
ATAGACGATGATAATATAATTAAGTGGGGGTATACCGATCATATATTTATAAAAGGATTTATATACAAGAGGCAGAAGAAGAAGGGTAATTCCAGAACTGCATATGGAAATTGGAGGGACCAGTGATTTCACTCACAGAAACAACAATTTGTGGATTTCACTCACAGAGAAAAAAAATCTCGTATATTGAATTGGTAATTTCACCGATGCTTATAACCCGTCAAATTCCTGGTGCAAAATGTAGCACGCAATTGTAATGATGGTTACTGATTACCTCACTGACTGCAGAATGCAGATAGTCAAGGCTCAATACTCACATTTCCTTTTCTCATTATCACTCATACTCCACTCACTACTCACTACACTATTCACAATTCTACTCTTCTCATTATCACTCATAACTCCACTCACTATTCCACTCACTACACTATTCACTATTCACAACACTATTCCACTCACTATTCACTATCACTACTCTACTATCTACTATCCCTCATTACTATTACTACCACCCGTCACCATCCTCGTTTTTGTCTGATTCTCCAGTATGTCAACGTGTATCGGACCAAACAAGGTTGTGACACAAACACCCATCATGTTTTCCAATTATTCTCATTATCGTCTCTTTATTTTCTGTCGCCTGTCAATTGCCGATGGTTAGAATTTCATTTGTTGGGCTTATGGTCTGATCGTCCAGCGGACTATCAGCTGTTACATTGTTACATTGTATGTAAATATGAACATAACGGTACATCTGGCTGTCGCATTAACTGATCAACCTCTATCACCACTTCACGACTTCACACACTTCACTTCACAGACTTCTCACTTCACAGACTTCTCACTTCACAGACTTCACAGACTTCACCACTTCACGAATTCACAGACTTCAGACTTCAGACTTCACTGAATTCACTGAATTCACTGACTAACTGACTAAGACTAACTGACTAAGACTAACTGACTAAGACTGACTATCACTATCTGCACCCTTACGCAGACACAATCATAATCCTTATTTCATATTATCTTTAATTATCATTGTCCTAATTATCTTGTGATCTGCGTGGTTTGTTCTTTTATATTTTCTATGTGATTCCAGAACATAAATTAGACCATCTCCATGATCAAGTCACGGGTGTCAAATGAGAATGTATCGAAGCACTTTGGTTTTGCAATTTATTGTTCCCCTCTTTCCTCTTTCCTCTTTCCTCTTTCCTCTTTCCTCAACTTCCATTCCCTCCCTCTTTCCTCTTACTTTCTTTCCTCTTTCAACCTCTCTCTTTCCTCTAATCCCTCCTCTCTCCTCTACTCCATCTCTTACTTTCATTCCTCTTTCATTCTCCCTCTTTCCTCTTCCTCACATCCTCTTGATGACCTCTATCAGGGCGCCAAACAATGCAGACATGGAATGATGACTTCACATGGAAATCAATGACTATCCTTATCACCAGTAGAGCTGACAACACTGAATCTAAAACATTGAGCTTACTGTCATTCTTTTTGAGTGTCTGTTACACTGTTACCCTTGACTGTACACTTACCTTCCTACTCTGTCAAACTCTAAACGCTGTCTCTTAACCGGTCCTGGTACCGAAATGGTATCTGCATTTGCAGAGTGTCTGTAGAGTGTTTGTAGAGTGTTTGTAGAGTGTCTGTAGAGTGTTTTTTAGAAATGCCAAATTTGCTGCTACTTTTTTGCAGCACTTTTGCAACAATACACTTTGAGTACAACAGAATCACCAAAGAATTACACCAATTACACCAATTACACCAATTACACCAAACAAAGAATTACACCAAATACACCAATCAAAGAATTACAACAAAGAATTACCAAGAATTACAACAAAGAATCACCAAACAGACTTTTGAGTTGTTTCTTTCAGATCAACTTGTTTCTAGTCCCGTAACCTCCATCTTTCAAAGATCTGGATGTTTTGGTGAGTTTATCCACTTGATAGAAGTGATCTCAATGACTTTTAAAAGAGTTAAGGCGTGATGGGTTCATATTTCTACTTGATCTGGAGATGTGCTTTAGCTGCTATCTACTTGATCGATTTACTTGATCTACCTGATTTCTTGTACGTGATTTTGTACGTGATTCTTGTACGTGATTCTTGTACGTGATTCTTGTACGTGATTTGTACGTGATTCTTGTACTTGATTTCTTTCACTTGATTTCTTGTACTTGATTTCTTGTACTTGATTTCTTGTACTTGATTTGACACCTTGAATCTTGCATCGACTGAATCTATCAAAACTGTATCAAATACCATGACTGAATTAATCTTTTAGGATTCCATTCAACACACTCATGTGATGATGAGTGAAAATGGTCAGAATCCTGCTTCATTTCGTCCGCGCTCGCTTTGCTTGCTTTGCTTGCTTCCTCGCTTCACTCGCTGTCACCACTATTGTTCCTGAATATTTTGTGATTTGTTCTTTTTTCAAATCGTCTAATGCACATGGTCAATCCATCCGACGCGCTCATTGCCGTCCTGGACGCGATTCTCAACTCGATAGATGGTCTCAACAAGGTCGAGTACAACAAGAAAGGAAGGAAGTACCGTTTTGTCAACAACAACTTCCAGCGTATTCGTGAAGAGGACAAACACTTGGTGATCTGTCCTGAAAAGCCCGAGATGGATCTCGCTACCATCTCCTCCTTTTTCATTCTCTACAACATCAATAACGGAGAGCTTCTTGACCAGTTCCCCGACTTTGCACTTTCCATCATTGGGTGTGCCAAGCAGCTCGAAAACAACAAGTGGTACGAAGAAGAAAACTCGAGTGTTGTGCACTACAAAAACTCCAAGTACAACCCGTTGGTTGTGCAGGAAATTGCCTTGGACTACGCGCAAGGGGTGGAGCCACGTCATATAGAAATGGGACTCAATCTCATGATCTGTGCCAAGTTGAACTTTCTCCACACCGATCACCACATTGGTACCAAGCTCGAAGGTTATTACATGAAACACTTTATCAATGAGTACTTTGGCGAAGAAGCGTTGGCTTCACAAGATGTGCTTATTGCACTCAAGAGTTTTGTTCACTGGGGTAACATCCGTGGTATTTTGTACAAGTTGGATGTGCCCAGTATAAGGGTGGACGAGGAGTTGTCAAAGAACTTTAAGAGTTTCCCCGACCCTGTCGAAGAGTTGAAGTTGAGTGTTTACGACAGGTACCCGAGTGGAACCTCCAAGTACTCGCTTATTCGTAAGAGCATTGACATTTTGGGAGACTGGCAGTATTCACGCTTGATCCCGTACCCACAGGGATCGTATTTGCAGGAGGGAGGCAACGAGTTTGATTTGGAGTGGCTATATGGACTCTGTCACGATATCGAGACTGATCCCGTGAGGTATCACTTGCGCTCGCAGGCGAAGGCGCTATGTGAGGATCCGATCAATCTTGCGGAGCTTCTGAACAAGCACGCCAACAATATCCAGGCATTACTCACGTTGGTTTCGCTTGTGATCAATGTGTTCAAGGAGACTGGGGGTGAGTTTTTGTTGCAGAACCTGAAGATTCCCAAGTATACTGAGGACCTCATTGCAAAGAACAAGGAGTACCACGACAAGTTGGTGAGTGTGCGGGACCAGATAGAGGAGTACGAGAGCAAGGGATGGGAGCTGGACGATATTGTTTTGAGATTGGCTGGTGGAGGAGATTTGGCGGGGGTGAAGACGTTGTTTGATACTGTGATGGAGATGAGGGAGAGGTATATTGATGATTATGAATAAGCGAACAGGCGAACATGAGCGTGACTGTTTCGAACAATGAGCGAAGCGAATTGTGAGCGTGTTGGCATGTTGAGAGAACATGAGCGAAGCGATTGTGAGATGTAAGATGTGAGATTGTGGTGAGAGACTAACAATTGACCAAAGTGAGCTGAGCAAAGCGATTGTGAGTTGCATAAAGCGAATAATGAGCTAACAATAAATAAAGCGATTGTGAACGAGTTGGCATGTTGAACATGAGCAATCATGAGCGAATGAGCAAACATGAGCTAACTGCGAAGCGATTGTGGAACGTTAGCAAAAATGATGAGAGACGTTAGCACGAGTACGACAGGTGACTGTCAACTGCTAATACTCTACTTTCATTCTTCTAGTAGTATTAGTAGTAGTGCTAGTGGGGACATCTACACTCGATGGTGCCATCGAGTCCTCCGCATTGTCAACAGACAACGTGCTAATTTTTCGATAGTACATAGAATTGAGGTACAGGAACAGGTGTAGACGGACAGTAGGAAAGAGCATGAGATGAAGGAAGTTTTTTTTGACGGAGGTGGTGCGTTGACGGAGATTGTGCGTGTTGACGGAGTGTTTTGTGATTCACAAGTGTGTCTGTGCCTGTGTCTGTCTGGCTGTCAAATTTCTGTCACATTTTGGCAATTTCTGTCAATTTCAAGTTGTCGAGTCGTTTCAGTTGAGGATGGTAATTTTGAGCCACCATGCTATCCAAGCCCATCGAAACCGAGCCGCACATGTCGGTGTGAAACTGGCAGGCAATGCTCAGTGGACCTACGGTCTGTTTCATTAGGGACAAGAGCACTAGAATTAGCCGGCCGGGCACCAGAATTTGGTGGAATGTGCTTTCTTTTCTGCAGCAATTGGACGGAATGCATCGGGCAATGGGGTGCTTCAGCTTTCTTTTGACATGAACAATTCCAACTGTTTTGTGTTGGCGCATTTTGCATAAGCGAGGAAAATACATCAACAGACAGACATTCATCATATTCATCAAACCGTCAGGTTTGGTGAATGTTAATGTTGAAAATGATGAATTTTCAAGTGTTCAAAAGTTGAAAATGTGAAGGTTAATGTTGAAGGTTTAATAAATGGTTTAACAATTTGAAGGTTTAATAAATTTTCAATGTTGAATGTTCAATGTTAATGTTCAATGTTTATGTTCAATGTTTATGTTCAATGTTAATGTTAAATGTTTAATGTCTATGAACGGAGAAAAGATGGACCAAAATGGTTTTTTAGTTATCGTGTGGGTTTCAGTGCGTACTGCGAATGTTTCATTTAAATGCATGATATTTCAACTTTAAACGGCTGTCAACGCCAAAGGCTCATATTTACGTCAACGCGGCAATTACAACTGATACGGTGCATCAATGCACCTTTAACCAGGTACAAACTTAAAGTTGGCTTGCGACTGCGTAGTTGGTCGTATGTTTTCGTAACTGCACAAAGGTTTCACAAATGCCAAACCTTGTTAGAGTTTGGAGTTTGTGACAAGAGTAGCAAACCCCGTTGAAACCGAGTACTGTTGGGAAAAGGTAAGTTGAGAGTGATAGTGGGAGTGGGAGTGAGAGTGGAGTGAAAGTGAGAGTGAGAGTGGGAGTTGAAAGTTGAAATTGAGAAAGTTGAATTGCTTAGGCACACCGGGTAAATGTGGAATGGGGAGCGAGGCAGCATAATAGATGAGGCAGATGATGTGTTCGCATTGTAACATGATTAACGTCAAAAAGTTGGAATGGAACGTTTCACATTTTTGGATTCAGCAAAAGCATGTATTATTAAAAGCACGGAATACTAATTATGGACAGGTTACTACCCCAATAATAATGCACTCCATTAACAGCCTATGTTACATGCACCTAATAAACATTAAGGTAGGACAGGGTACAAAATGGGGGAATGTATTAGTAGTTTTTTGTAGTAGTTTTGTTGTAGTAGTTTTGTTGTAGTAGTTTTGTTGTAGTAGTTTTGTTGTAGTAGATTTGTTGTAGTTTAGATTTGTTGTAGTAGTTTTGTAGTAGTTTTGTAGTAGTTTTGTAGTAGTTTTGTTGTAGTAGTTTTGTTGTAGTAGTTTTGTTGTAATTCTGTTGTAGTGTCTAACTATGTTTCTCATCCTGACGTTTGTGTAATAAAATTAATCATTCGATAAAAGACCTGATGTTTCTTCAAACATCAATTAAGGGAATATGCTGGACCATTATATAAAGCTTATTTTGGTTTGAAATCATTAATTATACAAATAGAGTATCGACTATGGTCTGAATACAATGTATCGACAATAAATATGAACAATATGAATACTGCATGAACAATACTGATAGTCTATTCACATACAACAATGCTGACGGACTATTGACAGAACATAACAATACTCATAGACATACAATAGTGAACAAACTACAACAATACCTGAGTAAACGAGTCGGTGGCAGGGGTTAATTGGCGGCTAGGTATTGATGTCGCAAAGACTTAGCGATAATTTAGTGGTTTTAGCGACACACTTGTACTAAAAATAGTGGGAGCCGCGAAAATAGCGAGAAAATAGAACAGAAAATAGAACAGATGGTGGGATCCGCGAAAAATAGCGACAATTTGGAGATATCAGGTCACAATTAGTGACAAAGGCTGGACCCATCTGCGACAAGATTCAGTACAAGGGGTAATCCCCCGAAGGGTGAAGGGGCTTTAACGAGTATTGATTATGTAATTGCAGTACAGTAGTAGTAGTAGTAGTAGTACTACTACTACTAAAACTACCTCCACTACTACTGCTAAAACTACCTCCACTACTACTGCTAAAACTACATCCACTACTACCTCCACTACATCAACTTTAATACCCTTTAACTCTGATACTAACCTAACTCTGAATTTACTTCCTAAAATAAATCAAGTATGCCCCATTACCTTTTTTGGGACATACTCCTCCTCCAAGTATTTTTTCTCCTCCTCTGTCAATTGGAACTCCGCAGCCGTGACCATATCGTCGACTCTACTAACCGAATTCACTCCGATGATCGGACATGCTCCTTTACTGATCACCCACGACATAGCCACGATGGCCATGCTCACTCCCCGCTTCTTGGCAATTTCCTCCACCCGGTTGACGATGGCCCTGTCGGCCGCGCTAAAGTCCGACAATCCGAGCCATTTCGGGACCCAGTCGGTCTGCGCACGTGCACTATCCGTATTACCTAATGGCTTAGCAAGCAACCCTTTTGCGAGCGGCGACCAGGGGATCAAACCCACCTTGCCGAACTCGCTCTCGTTGCAGAATGGGATCATTTCACGCTCGTCTTCACGGTACAACAAGTTGTAGAAGTTTTGCATGCTGATGAATTTGGTGTAGTTGTACTTGTCGGCAATAAACTGTAACTGGGCAAATTCCACCGCCTTCATGGAAGATGCACCAATGTAGCGGACCTGGCCCATAGAAACCACGTCGTGGAGAGCTCTCATGATTTCTGTCTTTGGGGTATCTTGGTCCAAGCGGTGAATCTGAAGAACATCAATGTATGTTCCCAAACGCTTGACAGAGGCTGTCACAGCGTCCAAAATGTGTTTTCTAGAAAGTCCTTTGGCATTGACGTACTGGTAGTAGTCAACCTCAGAAAACATTGCAAGGGGACCATTAGGGTCGGGGTTAACGGGGAAAAAACACTTGGACAAAATCACCACTTCTTCTCTGGGGATCAGGTACTTACGGAGAAATTTACCCAAAAGAACCTCGGACATCCCGTTCGAGTACACGTCGGCTGTATCGAATGTGCGCAAGCCGCTATCGTAGCATTTCTTGAGAATTGCAAATACTTCGTCTTCATTGTCCAACACCCAGTCTCCCCATGACTTGTTGCCGAAACTCATGCACCCAACAATCAAGGGTGCGACTTTGAGTCCAGAAGAGCCGAGGTTTTTGTATGTAAGTGTCATTGAGTGAATAAGGAATGGGGAGGAGGAAAGTGGGAGGGAGGAAGGGGAATTGCCAGCCTTTATACAATCAGACTCTTGATAACTCCGGTGCTGATCTTCGAGTATCGTTAAAGTCCGGGTTGTTAAATCCGTGATACAAAAATGAAAAATAACATGAGCGACAACATGAGCGACAACATGAGCGAAGCGAATGTTGTTAGAAGACATTTTATGTTTACGAACTATACAATGTATACATACTATACAATGGGTACATACTATACAATGTATAGAGATACATACCATACAATGTATAGACATGCACCACTTTAGCATCTCAATAATTCGAGGCCCAACACTGAGACTTGCGCAGAAGTTTATCAATGAATAATGTTAGGGTTCGAAAAAAGCAAAAATCCGGTTACAAGATAAGCTTTCAGACTCGTGATAACCTTGAGATGGTGTACATCAACTTCGGTACTGTGAATCGGTACTGTGAACATCACTAAGCACCTCAAAAAATGTACAAACATGTACATCACAACCAATAAAGAAGAGACACTAGGGAAGCTAAGACACTTCGACACTAGGAAAATTTTGGAAGATGTACTGTGAGTAGCAAAAATTTCCACCCAAGGGTCCGGGCCCCTTCTTGCGAGCAGCTTGCACTGGAGAAAAATGATGAACACCCAGATGTTAGGTCGTACCCGGATTCGAACCGAGGTTGTTCGGATCAGAACCGAAAGTGATAACCACTACACTATACAACCGACTTTGAGAAACAGAGAAAAATAGCGCTAGTCGTGAGGAAGTACGTAAGTTATGAGCACTGGCTCGGGGGAACGGGAGACTCTGCTAAGCGACTTGGCAAACCTACAAACCTCAATGCTAGGGGTAACGAGGTGGTTTCGTACAGTTAACAAGTTCTTAAAAAAGGAGAAAAAATAAGATAAAGAGTGAAGGCTGGAAGTTCATTGGAGTTTTTGAAGTTTATTGAAGTTTACTGAAGTTTACTGAAGTTTATCGAAGTTCATTGAAGTTTATCGAAGTTTACTGAAGTTTATAGATGTTTATCGATGTTTATTGAAGCTGAACCCAGGACATCCATTTTAGCCAATAGAATAACAATTTAGGTCAACCTTACCTTTTTGCTGGACATTATTGCTCTACTTTTGTCTCCCGTTTAGGTAATTTTTTGTGTTCTGTTGATGGGAGGGTGATGGGTTTGCCCTATTTCACGAGGTGAAGATTTGACTATTCTGCTACTCCTTCTACTCCTGCTACCACGATCACTACTCCTGCTACCACTCCTGCTACCACGAATACTACTCCTACTACTACTACACTACTTTCTATTACCTCCCTCTATCGTCTATTCTTTCCATATCCTCGATGAGATGGCCGTTGATACATGCAGTACCAAATTTGTGTACCGATGTTTGTGAAAGTGTCCTTGACACAATACAGGTACCGCGGAAGTGCCGAGGTCCACAAAGGCGATAGCCAGTTCTGCTTTAAACTTTACTTGTACGTTCATGTTGGTATTATAATTGGTACTATAGTTGTGCAGTGTTGGTGCTAGCTTCATAAATTATGGTTAAGACTGTCACATGCCAATGACTAAGCTTTCCAATTTTATTACCAAGCATTCCAACAAAATTGCACGTTTGCAATTGCACGTTTCCGCAATTTCATAGCGGATAATCTAACTACATTAGACATAGTGCCATAATAAGACCATAGTTCATAGTATGCTGGCCAATCAAACTAGTCGTATCACTTAAGAGAATTGGTTGTTGGTTAAACGTCAAGTAAGGCGTAAACTTTAAAAAATACACAATAAGAACAAGAGCACGGCAATGTTCGGTGATTATTGGTATTTACCGAGGAATCTCTATACCTGCATATTCCAATCCATATGATTGCATCCTGCCATGACCTGATGGGTGAAAATTTCCCCATTTTTTCTCGTATTTTACGTCAATCATTTAGTGCCATTTTCGCATCGTTTAGATGGTGATGTAGATGTAGTGTATCTACATCTACATATTCTGTATCTGTACCTATATCTATATCTACTTCTACATCTACATCTATATACATCTACATCTACATCTACATCTATATCTACATCAATATCTATATCTATGTCTACATCTACATCTCATATCATATCATCTTCATCTCCTCTGTGCAGTCCCATAATATATAAGCTGAGGAAATCCATAATAAAAGCAGCGATGACGGAAAATGTAGGGCCTATTGGCCCCAGAGACGAAAAGGAAGGTGCGTCCATCAAGCTGGCGTTTGACACCGATGACAGTGTGTACGACATGACCGACCTCGAAGCCTCGGACATGGTGATGATGCGCAAGATGAAGTTGGTGAACGATGCCATAGATGAAATTGGTTTCACATGGTACCATTTCAAGCTCTTTCTCCTTAACGGAATGGGGTACGCCACCGACAACCAGCTCAACTACGTGGAGTCCAACGTGCGTACCTTTATCAATTACCAATTCGGGTACCATTTCGCGGTTTCGAACGAGTGCTATGCCGGGGGCATGATTTTGGGGGCGCTTTTTTGGGGGTTCCTGGCAGACCTCATTGGGCGCAAAACCGCCTTCAACTTGTCGCTCCTTCTTTCCGGTCTCTTCACCATCCTTGCCGGTGCCATGAACTCCATGGCCACCTTTTGTCTATTTGTGCTCCTCTCGTCGTTTGCAGCGGGTGGAAACCTTGTGCTCGACACCTGCTGTTTCCTTGAATTTCTCCCCCACAAGGACCAGTGGCTCCTCACCGTATTTGCATTTTTCTGGGGCATTGGCCAAACAGTGTCCGTGCTCATTGCCTATGCATTCCTCCCTAATTACTCGTGTGAGGGCTACGGGAACTGTCCCTCCCACGAAAACCGCGGATGGCGCTACACTTACTACGTTAATGGCGCGATAGTGTTGGTGCTCGCGGTATTGCGGCTTACTGTGGTGCGCCTCAAGGAAACACCCAAGTTTTTGGTTGCAAACAACAGAGACGCCGAGTGCGTGCAAACCTTGCATGAAATAGCCCAAAAGTACGACCGCAAGTGCTCCCTCACCCTCGAGATGTTGGAGCTGTGCGGAACCATCTCCATCAACTCGGACTACAGAAAAGACGTGTCGATCGTGGGAACATTCCGCTTAATGTTCAAGCACTTGAAGGTGCTTTTCGCTACAAAAAGATCAGCCCGCTCAACCCTCCTTCTTTTCCTCTCGTGGTTGTGCCTTGGTATCGCATACCCACTCTACTCCTCGTTCTTGCCAGTGTATCTCGCGACAAGAGGTGCAAATATCTCGGCACCCGATGTCCATGGTGTGTACCGTGATAATCTCATTTCCAATGTGTGCTCGATTTTCGGGCCCTTGATTGCAGGTGCTCTCTTGTACTTTGTACCGGTACTTGGACGTAGAGGTGTGCTTTTTATTGGAGGAATTACGACAATGGCTTGTTTGTTTGGTTACACTGCCGTGAGAACAAGACCCCAGAACGTGGGGCTTTCCTCAGCCGTGTTCATCACTTTGTACATCTACTACGGGGTTTTGTACGCTTATACCCCTGAGGTGATGCCGTCCCTGGCCCGTGCTACTGGTAACTGTTTGTGCTTGTTCTGCACAAGAATCGCAACTGCAATGGTGCCAATCATCGCTTGGTACTCAGACACATCCAGTCAGGTGCCCATTTGGATCTGTGGTGCGTTCGTGGGTTTCATTGGTATTTTGGCCTTGTTCTTGCCTTTCGAGCCTTCCAAGATGAGAGTGGTTTAATTCATTATTTATAATATAGACTAATCAGTATCTATTGTATGATTTCCATCTTCTACTGGATAATCACAACTCCTACTACACTACTCAAGTACTCACAATCCCATCACATCTTCTATACGTCATTTATCTCGTCTGTCGCACGCTTCACTCAATTGTGCTGTATCGTCTTTTCGCAATCTCGCTTACTCAATTATGCTGTAACTCGTTCTCTCGCACATTCTCGCTACGCTCGATTGTGCTACGCATTGTACTTCAAACAATACATCCTCACCGGATACAACTCCTTTGGCAACCCCTTCTGTACATCACTTGCAATCAACTTAAATCCCGCCCTCACAAATAACTCCCTAAACTTGGCATCGGTTCTCGTCACACTCGAGTCAGTCTCATCAAATATATCCTCAAATGGCGCGATATTCTCCTTCACAACCATGGTACCTCCGGGCATCAACGCCTCTCCACACCGCTGCCAGAAACTCACAAGTTCATCATCAGGCAATTGCCCAACACACCACTGGCACCACACCAACCAGTACTGCCCAACCTTGTCCGGGGATGGTGCCCACTCCTGCATGCCAATGTCGTAAATGTCGCCCAATTTTCCTTTGGCTGCGACACCAGCGAGCTCATTGGGCATCTGGGCCACAAAGGGCTTGACGGGCTCGAGCAAATCGCACGTGTCGCTGACTTTCCAAAGGAAGTCACGCGTGATCCTCCCGATTCCAGCTCCCATGTCGATGGTTAAACGCTTGTAGGGGGGAGGACAGTCCATCCTCAGTTGCAATTTGCGCAAAAAGGTCAGTGATCCAACAATATCGGCCTTGGGGACGGCGGTTTGCTCGCCAAAACCACCAAGAACTCCATTCACACTAGCGGGGACAGATGACCAGTAGTTGATGGCATCGTCGTAGTTGATTTGGGCGTCAGCAGGGCCGTCGCAGGTGTAGTCTTCGTCGATGGTTTTGGAGGGCATCGGAAATCGAACAAATGAGAACAATTGAGCGCAGCGAAATTGTTTGATGATTGAGAGAGTTGGGAGAACAATTGAAACAATTGAGCGCAGCGAAATTGTTCAATGTTGAACTCCCAGACTCTTATCCAATGTCGAACCTCCTACACCCAATTCATTGTTCCCCTATCCTGTTGAACTTCCTACTCTCAATTTTCCCTCAACTGGATCCCGATTTAGACATCCCAAGTAGGACCATTCCGTACCATCACCCCATCTCATCTCCAGACAATGACATCATATCACTAAATCTCTTCGTCTGCTTCCAAGCCAAAATATAATTCAAATGCCCTCTGCACTCTACAGCACATTCATGCTAACAATGGCACCCCACCTTTTCTAATTTCTTTAAATCTTCCCTCGAAAGCGTGCACCCTTACACCCACTCCCGATCCACATCCATAAATGGACCCATAAATTAAGGAGCCAGTCACACAAGATCCTCCAGCCTCCCTCTCCTATTTAGGCTGACAAATTCGGGGGGTCCCTTTTCATCGATAATTTGCTCATCTGGGTCACATGACCATTCTTTTCTAAACCAACATGATCCTCATCGACGATACCAAGTACTCGTGTGTGGAGTGCATTAGGGGGCACCGTTCCACAGGCTGTCGGCACCATTCGCGGCCGCTTCTTCAGGTGCGATCCAAAGGGCGCCCGCATCTTTATGCAAATGGCAACCCCAACCATCGTGTCGCTGTGTTTGCACAGGAGATTGGGGACGACTGCAAAAAGTCCCCCGTGGTGATCCTCAAATCGTCAGCCAAGCAGGTCATCGATGTCAGCACTGGCGAAATCATCGGACCGTACAAGGAGGATAATGCCCCTTTCATCCGGAGCGACAGTTTTGTCAATACTACCCTGTGTTGCAACACCACAAACGCAAAGGGATGCTCTTGCAATAAAAAGGTGAACAAGACCAAGATCTTGAAACGCTGGGTCAAGAAAAAGGGCGAGGATAAGGTCAGTAGTGCTCGCATGAAGATGGTTATGGCCCAACTAGGTGAAAATTTGGACCTCGATAAGACCTTTATAAAATCGGAGCCTGCAAATGGCCTCGGTGATGAGAAGGGTGCACTTGGTCATAACATATGTTTGCCCTCTTCTCTGTGCTGTGGAAAAGATACGTTCAAGGCAGAACCAAATGTGTATAAACCTCTTGATTGGAACATCCAAATGGATCAAATGGAGATGAACACATTGCCTAATTATCCAAACCAGAATTTTGCAAGTGAAAATCAAAGTGGTGGAGCTAATCAAAACGGCATCAGTCATAATGGTCTCACAAATGGTCTTACAAGCCTTAATCATAATAGTCTTGATCAAAACCTTCCTCAACTTCCCCATATTCCCCAACTTCCTCAAAACCATTCCCAACCCAGCCATCCTCAAAACCATTCCCACCAAGAAAGCCTCAACCTTGGCAACCAGATCTTCGATGTGGTTGCAATCCCCTCATGTTCCATTCCAGGATCTTGTGGGTGTAATGATGACTGTAAATGTGACGGGTGCGTCGTCCATGGCAACACCAACGTACCACTTCCCAATCCTTCTAACTCTGGTCTCACTCTTGGCACAGCTACATTGAACGATTTGTGTAATGATATGGTCTTCACCACGACGGGTAAAGATGAAACCACCCCCAGAGAATTTGACTCTCCTGATGAATGTGTGTGTCTGGATGGGTGTGAGTGTGCTAATTGTGAAAAACACAGCATTATCAACGGTCTCAAGTTGGACGAACTCTTTAACGCACCGTTGGATGATGCCCAGTTGGAGTTGTTGAAGAAGATGCAAAAGAACCAGCCAGTATACCAACTGTATGGGAATCAACAAGTTAACCAACAAGTTAATCAACAAGTTAATCAACAAGTTAATCAACAAGCCAACCAAATGAACCAAATGAACCAGCACCAACAGCATTATACCCAACCGCATTACTCTAATCAGGAAAAACGGCACGAAACACCTCTTCTGTTCCATTGGCCAGCAAATTACCCCCAAATAACAAACGACAATATGGAACAGCCCAACTACCAAAATACATTCACAAATGGACAAGGTACCCAGAACCAAATTATTGGAAACCAGAATACAGGGGACTCGGTGGCAGCCCAACCATCGAAATCGTGTTGTTCGGGGAAAACAGGTAAATGAGGTCAACTTGGCCACTGGATGTATATATTTATTATAGAATAACGAATGTTTTAATGTGTAAGAGTCTGAAGCTGAATAGCGATCAGCACCTTGGTGTAATCAGCACTTTTATTTTGCTGCAAATCGATTTTTGCTGCAAATGTGAATCGATTTTTTGTTGCAAAAAGACTTTGCGATTACCAACAGGCGCTAGTAATAAGAGACTGTCTGGTAAGAGAGGATGTTATTTGAAACAGATTGATCCAAAAGCTGTTTTGATTGGTATGCTTGATCTAAAAAGCCGTTCCATTGGGTATTTTATGACCAAATACCCATAAAGGCTAAAGGACCCAGAAGTCTTGAGGAATTCTAGCTGATTGTACTTGGATAACTACTGAATCTTTCTAGAGTCAAAATCAAAGAACTGAGTGTTATTGAATTGGATATTTGCTGGTGTCTCTTATGAACTATTGGTTATTGGTGTCTTTCATTCCTTCTCATTTTTGCAAGCACCATTATGGCATGAGAGAGATCCACGCTGAAATTGACGATTACCGTCCAATGAGCAGTCAAGGTCAAGTAAATAATTGTGCTGAGGATGCAATAATATGGTGCTTATGAGTACTAGGTTTGAGTTGATCTTAGTATTAGTTGTTAAGAAAGTACTGAAGAATTATTGAGGGCTAGTATCTTACTACTACTGATTCTAGTACTAAAACTACTACTAAAACTACTACTAGTAATAGTACCCACACTTCACTACCATTGCTAATAGTAGTACTAGTGTACTGGTTATAACACCAACACCAACACTACCACTGTGCTAGTTCCATTGATGTGTAATGGTAAAAAAACTCACTTAATTTGCACATTCACTTACTTTCAAGTACCTTACTCACTCGCTTCGCTCGTTTACTTTGTTATTCACTTACTCACTCACTCGCTTCGCTCGTTCGTTCGTTCTCATTTTTCGGAAAATCATTTTTTGTTTTTTCCAAACAGTAATGGACGACATCTCATTCTACACAGCTGGTAGCAGCGACACATCAACCCTTGATGTGCCTGTGTCGAACGGAGAGATTGTGTCGATCAACCTAGTTGATGAGCTCCCCGAAGATCCACAAGAGTTGATCTCTTTTTTGGAGGGTGAGAACTGTGCGAGGAAGTACTGGGTTGCCGTTGCGAGAGCGTACCTTCACTTGGGCAAGCCTGCTGAGCTGGAGGTCATAATCAAGCATGCCGTTGAATTGGAGCAGTTCTCCAGTGCCGATAAGTTGGCTCTTGCCCAATTCTTATTGTGGATAGATTTCTACTATGCGCTGCTTGGTGTGGATAGGGCCAGTCACTTGAGCCATGCCAGTGGGGAAATGTCCAAACTCGCACAGGCAGATGCAAGTGGCAACACCAGTGCAATTCTTGCGCAGGCCGTTTTCCAGTTGTTCAAGGGAAGGGAAGATAAGGCTGGAGACATCTTTGATAAGCTTTTAAAGATTGACCCACACAACTGTTTTGCATTGCTTGGAAAGGCGCAGATCGTGATCAAGAAGACCAAAAACTACTCGGCTGCACTCAAGTTGTACCAGCAAGTTCTTTTGCTCAACCCGTTGATCAAGCCAGACCCCAGAATCGGTATCGGGATGTGTTTTTGGTTCTTGAAGGACCGTGAATTGGCTGTGGATGCATGGACGAGATCGGTTGAGCTCTTCAACCTGAAGGAGGCTCAATTATTGTTATTGTTGGCAAAATTGAATACCACATTAACTGACTCGGCAACGGATACAGAGTTTGTGGAAGGTTACACCAAGTGTATGCAACAAGTTGCAGAGAGAAGAAAAGAAAAGAAGGGTCTCGATCCGAACATTGAGCTCATTGTTGCCTCGTACTACTTCTCAAAGGGTGACTTTGAAAAAGTGGAGCACATCATTGGTGATATTTGCGAGCGCATTACAGGTGAGAGAGCCTTGAACAAATTGACAAGCTTGTCGCATGCCGATCCTTATGACTCGCGTATTTTGTCGCAAGTCTCCACATGGAACGGGCGCATCAATTTCTCTCGTGCAGACTACACCCTTGCTGCCAAATCGTTCCAGACTGCCATCAAGCTCGACGATAATAACCAGGTGGCAAAGCTTGGGTTGGGACAAGCCCAGTCTTTGCGTGGATCTGTTGAGGAAGCTCTGATGACATTTGAACTGATTGTGAGAGCACACCCCAAGTGTCTTGAGGCACACTACCTGTTGGGACAACTTTATGCACAGAGCAAGAGTCGTAGGAAACAGGAGAATGCGATTCAAGTATTGGAGCGTTACATCAAGCTTTGTGACAATGAGCCCGTTGCATTGAATGCGTTCTTGATACTTTCAAAGCTTTACGAGACCAAGGATATATCGCAGTCGCTCAACTACCTTTTGAGAGCCATAGACGCGCGTAAAAAGGTGGGTAAGGATGCCCCTGCCGAGGTGTACAATAATGTGGGTGTTTTCCAATTCATGAAGGGAAGTTACGAGGATGCAGGCAAGTACTTTGAGGATGCCAAGAAGAGTGACGAGTACAAGGTGACGCTCACCTTTAATTACGCGAGGGCCAAGGAAGTGAACGACAAGGAGGGGGCACTTGAAATATATAAGGAACTTGTGCAAGAGTACCCCCAATACTTTTCAGCGAAATTGCGTCTCTTGTTTTTGGATTGCATTGCTGGGAACAGCGACGAACTCTCGAGTGTGAAGACTGATCTCGAAGAGCTTCTTTCACAACAAGCATCTAATTTGGAAACACGTTCATTCTATGGATGGTTTGTAAAGAATTTCGGTAAGAAGGTTGGGTTGAAGCCCGATGTGGACACTGCGCACCAAAAGGAGACTCTTGTCAAGTACGACTCCCACGACACATATGCACTTGTGCTGTTGGCTAATATATACTGCGCCATGGCCAGAGAGACCAACAAGAAGGAGGATGAAAAGAGATCCAAGTACTATGTGCGTGCCACGGAGCTTTTCTCCAAGGTTCTCTCGATTGATCCCCGTAATGTTTACGCTGCCCAGGGACTTGCCATCGTGTACATTGAGAACCACGATGCCAACAAGGGATTGGATGTTTTACGTAAGATTCGTGATTCGCTCAATGATATTCTGGTTTACCTCAACTTGGGCCATGTTTTGTGTGAGCTTCGCCAATACGTGAAGGCTGCCGAGAACTACGAGCTCGCCTTGTCTAGGTTCACCAATGGTGAAGATGCGCGGATCTTGGGATTCCTTGGTAGAGCATGGTACTTGAGGGGTAATGACGAGCACATTCATGCGCACTATTTGAAGGCGCTTGAATTTGCACGCAAGGCCAACGATTTGAACCCGAGTCCACTGACGAGGTTCAACATTGCGTACCTTGAGTTTCAAATTGCCGAGTTTGTTTCCAAGCAGCCCGTGGAGAAGCGTTCTATTGGAGAGATTGACGATGGAATTGCTGGGCTTGAAGAGGGTATTTCCATTATGAATGCCTTGGCTAGCGAGGAGAAGGCACCGTACCCCAAGACCGAGCTCCAGGCCAGAGCAGTTCTTGGAGAGCTGACGTTGCTTTTGAGATTAAAGGCGTGCTTGGAGGAGACCAAGAAGCATATAGCTGAGATTTCGTCCAAGATGGACGAGGCCAAGAAGATGAGGGAGGAGGAGAATGCCGAGAGGCTCCGCGTGGAGGAGGAGAGACGTGCTGCACAAAAGGAGAAGGAGGAGGAGATTGCCAAGCAGCGTGCGATTTTGCAGGAGCAAGCACAGCAATGGGCTGAGGAGGCGCGTATGAATGTGATTGTTGATGACAGTGACGATGAGGGTAAGAAGAAGAAGAGAAAGAGAAAGGATGAGAGTGAAGAGGAGGCTGAGTTGAGTGACGAGGGGAAGCCCAAGAAGAAGAAGAAGCAAACGAGGAAAAAGAAGATTGTGAAGGATGATGAGAGTGAAGATGAAAAGGTGAGTGAACAAGAGAATGGCAAGGCGAGTGAGCAGAAGGACAGTGATGATGAGGATAGGGTCCAGGTCAAGAAGAAGGGAGTGAAGAGTCAGGAGATAATAAAGGATAGTGATGAGGAGTTGGAGGGAGAGGAGATATGAGCAAGCAATCGAGCGAAGCGAGATAGCTTATTGTGAAAAGCACAGTGAGAAAGCACAGTGAGAAAGCACAGTGAGAAGCACGAAGCAAAATTATGCGCAAGCATAAGCCATGAAGAAAAGTTAACAAATAGAAAATAGTTAGCAAAATTGTATTATATGATAAGAATGTGTGGTTGTAGGGTATGAGTAGTAGTTTGGTTGATGACTGACCAGAGTTCAAGTGCACTGCTGGTAGACCGGTGATCAAGTCCCTGCTTGTCATCTACAGGGTTCAAGTGCACTGTTTGTACATGTGAGTTGACGCTACATATGAAGGGGCCAAATATGGGGCAATACGGGGCAATATGGGGCATTAAGGAGGTTGTGTGATTGTGCATTTATTAGTTCATTATCATGAAATTTCATCACGGATGATGTTTGCTGTGGTTTGAATGTTCCTGTTTGGGTGTTCTTGTTGAGTGTTTCTATGTACGAGTAGGGTGTTGATTCACAAAATACCAAACAGTGACTCAACTGTCATTATTCTTCCAAACCCTTTTCTAGTCTTCTACTGCTCCTCTATCATCCACCTCCTCATATTTCTACTACTCTCTGCAGTATCTCTAAACAACTTCTTCTCGAACTCATCCAAAGTGTACAAAAAGTCACCATTCACCTGCTTATTTGTATTATTTGCAAAGTTGTTGATTTCCATGGCACGTACCCTCAACATCTGGATCACCACCTCCATGAGTTCCGGTTCCTGGAACATGTTCCCCCATTTTTCCACGAGTTTATAGTAGTTTGACATGAGGGTGTGGAGATCCACCGAAGTGGCTGATGTTTTGATGGCACTGATGACTTTTCGCGATAAGGCCTCTGGTTCACACAAGTCGATGAACTTTTCCCCAGAGTTTTCCCTGCTTTCGCACACGGAAAGCACTTCAGCGATCCAGAGCGGGAGATCGAGTTTGGTCTGTGAGTGGATGGGTTTTCCGGGGTTTCCTTCGAGGTACCCGAGTCCAGGAACGGTAAAGTTGAAACGACATGGGATCTTTTCACCGTCGGCAAGGACATCGTCTAGATCGTAGTAGTTGGTCATTGAAAATAGTATATGTATGGACTGATTGTAACAATTGGGGTGGTGTGAGCTGTTAAATTGGTAATGTAACTCTTTAACTGAAAGGCAATGTGACTGTTTAACTAATAATGGATGAACTGTTTAACTGACAATTGGTAGTAGTTGAACTGTTTTATAGTGAAAATTGTGGTAGTCTACTAGGTAATGACTTCAATAATCAACTTATTATTATTGAATCTGTAATGGATAATGTCTTGATGCTTTTGGTGTCTTGATGTGGTGATGTGGTGATGTGTTGATGTAATCAGGTCTGTAAACTCGATGAGAGTTGTTCTGAATCGATGCTAACGCGACGCGTTTTGTGCAGGACAAAATAAGGAAGACGAAATGAGTTAAACAATGAGAGATAGTTTATTGAAGCAATTATATGAGTGAGTTGAGCTGAGTGAGTAGATGGGTATTGAGCTGGGTGAATTGAAGTAAATGGTTGGTGAATATTAGCTAAGTAAATTGGCTATGAGTAAATGAAGTTGATGAAATGAGCTTACCATCTGCTAGTCTATGCATGTTCAGGCATTAAAGCAGATACTTGAGCTAATAAACTCTCAGTTGTGATGATTGGATCAAGCTTAGGCAGTTAAAAATAAAAGGACTGTCGAAAATTAAAGGGCTGATTTTGTCTTATATATTCCGTCATTACCTATTTTGTCGTTATCTATTTCGTCAAGTACTGCCAAGTGCTTCTTTTACCCATTATCTGTGGTTGCTTCTTACACTGCTTAAAAACTCGTTAGTTCCTCAATTACTACTATATTTCTCGATTACTCGTTAACTCCAATACTCCTTAATAAGTCAACTCCCCACCACTGACTACTCAATTCTTAATTACCCCTTCTCCTCAATGACTCCAATTCTCAATACTCAATATTCAATTGATCTTTCAACTTCTAAGTAATCCTCAATCTTTTATAATCTTTTATCTTTTATCTTTATCTTTTATACTCACTCGCTTCGCTCGTTCGTTCGCTCGTTCGTTCGCTCGTTCGTTCGCTCGTCGCTTATTCGTAAAAAAGGTTATACTTTTTATCATGTCCTCCATATACCGAAAGACAATCAACAAGCTCTCTGGGGACAAGAGTGGAACATCTCCCTCCAAACCCAAGCGCAGTTTGAGCTTTCGAAAGAAAAAGGATAGCCCACGCAATTCCTTCGACTCAAATTCAGGGGGAAAGAAGAGAAAGGGTAGACGGGGGGAAGTTAGTGAGGGTAGAAGTGAAGGTACAGAACCTACAAGCGCTACAGAACCTACAGAACCAGATTCTACAGCACCTACAGACCCAGATTCTACAGAACCTACAGAACCTACAAACGCTAATGCTGCAATCGATAAGACTTTGGCTGATCCCCCAAATTCCACAAACCTAAATCCCTCGGAACCTGATCTGGCCCCACAAAATGATAACGATAATAACGAGTCAAACGAGTCAAACGCGACAGGTGCTGGTTCAAGTCAGAACGTAACTGAAAATATAGGAAGTGAAATCCCAACAGACCCAACTGCTTTGACTGAACCTGTCGGAAAAAGTCTTCCCTCTTATCGTGATGGTTATCGTGATGATCCACATAGTGATCCCGAAGCGTATGATCCAATTGAAGTGGACACAAGAAGTCCAAGACGCTGGAAAAAAGTATTTTTCTTGGGGGCTATTCTACTTGTGGTGGTCCTTGGGTTCTTTGGGTACCACGTTGCTACTACTTTGAGCGACGCCGTCCAAAACTCCATCAAGGTGGAAATTGTGAGTGTGGGGGCACAGGATGTCACCAATACTGGCTTGGATGTGGATGTGGTGGCAAAGGTCTCGGTGGACTACTCTTCTTCGGGTGCTCTCAATAGGAAGTTGCTCAGAGCTGCTGGAAAGCTCGCTGGGAGTGTAAAGGTGTCTCCTCCCCAAGATGGTGTGCAAATATACGTGGGAGGTGGGGAAGTGGAAACAGGAGGAAAACAAGCAATAGGAGAAGCATTGGGGGATGCACTGGGGGTCACCCACCTACTCAGCGTATTCACCCCTCCACTTGTTATACAAACCTCCGATGGCTCAACTACCCACCTTTCCTTTACAGCTCTGGTCAACCTCTTACAAGAACACCTTGTTGAATTTGGAAACAAGATCGATAAACTCCTCTCTGGATCAGATGAGCTCGCACTCGATATCCAAGCGAGGTTTTCCCCAACCATCGAGTCGCACTTGCTCAAGTATACTCCTCCCCCCATCAGTATTGTGGACACTGTGCGGATTCCCAAGTCCCGTCTCCAGCCCACCTTTGACATTGTACAGTTCTCCATTGATAACAACGGGGACGATGTCTTCATTGACATTGGTGCTCTCATCAAAGAGGAGCTCCCGTTTGCATTGCTGGTTCCCGGTGTAGACTGGGACGTCTACATCGATGGGTGCAACAATAGCAGTGTGCGTTTTGGGTCGTGGCAGCTGCAGCCATTGGACATTTTCCCCAACCGTAACTTTATTGCAAAAATCAACGGTACTGTTTGCGAGCTCCCCAGTGAGCTCTCGGGTCCGTGTAGCGATGGGTTCAGTCCTTTGAACAGACTCGTGCAGAGATACGTTAACAATAATGCGATCCAGGTTAAAATCAGTGCTTCCGACAACCAGCCCAATGATTTGCCGTCGTGGTTGTACTATGTGCTCCATTACATGAAGTTTGACGTGGGGGTGCACCTTCCACAGCCCCAGGCATCGGGGTTCAATCTCGATGCAATTGCAGTGGGGTTCACCAAAGGCACCAGTTTTTGGTTGCAAACAAACGTGTCTGCGAGTGTGCAAGGTGCATCTGTGCCTGTTGTGGTGCCTGGGTTCGATTTTGAGTTTACGTTGCGTGATCTGGGAGGTGCAACACTTGTGGGAGGGAGATCGTGTGGCCACAGTAGAGTGGAGGTGAGCAACGGGACTTTGGGGGTGAGCTTGGCCCAGTACGATGTGGAGATTGAGGAGGCAAAGTCGGTGGGGAAGTTGATTAGCAGTGCATTCAATATGGACTTTGACGAGGTGTACTATATGGATGTGGAGGGACACAATATTGAGTATGAGACGAGGTGGATGAGGGGTGTTTTGAAGAGAGTGAGGGTGGAGAATGTCCAGTTGGGAGAAAAGAAGGGGAAGGAAAAGTATAACGAAAAGGATAAAGAAAAGAAGAAAGGAAATGAGAACGAATATGAGAACGATAATGAGAAGGATAACGAAAAGGATAACAAAAAGGAATTGGAAGGGGTATCCACCTTTTCACCATTCATTATGTCGCTTCATCAAATGTTGCGGGATATGAATTTGACCGTTTCCAACTTGGAGGTTTCCAGAACCAGTGCAAAGTCAATTGGGTTCACCTTTACTATTCTCCTTGATAATCCCTCTGAGTTTTCTGTGGATTTGGGGAGTGAGCAAATGAGTGTGGGGTTGGTGGTGCCAAGTACCAACCGGTCGTTTGGGCAGTTGGACTTGGCGAGTTTGTACATTCCGGCGACTGGGCAGGCCCAGATCGAGGCGGAGTTGAATGTGGAGATGGACAGCGTGGACGACCGCACTGATTTGGAGCTGTTGTTAGGGGAGTTTGTGTCGGGGCACCATGTGGCTGTGGATATCGAGGGCAGGGAAATGAAGGGGAATAAACAGATGGACGAATTGATGAGGGAGGTGAGGATCCGCAAGTTTTCAGTGCCGAAAATTGGGTTCGAGAGGGATGGAGTTGAGAAGGGTGATTATTCTGATGGTTCTACAGATTCTCATTATGATACTACTGATGTATATGCTGATAAAGAATCTAAGGAATCTACAGATAAAGAATCAGACAAAGATTCTTACGAATCTTTATCATCTTTGTCTAAATCCTTCATTCTCGACTGCACCATCCACGTTTTTGGATCTGATGTAGAACTCACCCTCTTCAATCCCTTGAAGAATATGGATGTACAGGTCACCGTCACCAAAGCTGTGGCCACTAGTGAAAACGTCATCCTTGGATGGTTGGCCCACCGGGAGGTGTTGACTGTTCCGCCTGGAATATACCACACGACCAAGATGCCCATCAAGATCAACCAAGGTCTTGGAATGGATGTGTTGAGACGTGCGATGCAGGGGGACTTGCCTGTGGATGTTTTGGCAGTGTTGAATGTGCGGATAGGGGAGTATGAGGTTGATTTGGTGTATGAGGGTGGGGGGTTGGTCGCACATGTGAAGTTCTGAAGTCGATTGGCGAAGCCAATCGAGTGAGATGAGTGAGAATCGAGATTGGCGTAGCCAATCGAGTGAGGACGAGATTCTAACGAGATTCTAACGAAATTCTAACGGACTTCTAACGAGATTGGCGCAGCCAATCGAGTGTGCTGAAGAGTATGATTAGAGTGTGACAGTGAAGTCGAGTCTGAGAGTTTCAGTCGAGTGAAAAGTGATACCAATTAAAAGATATTCGCTATACATGCGTACCTTATTCATGTTGAGAGCTCTACCTCTCAACTTTGTATTGAAGAAAAGTTGTATTGAAAATGTAGAAAATCCGGGGTACTTTAACATGCAGGATGGTACACAGAAGAGCAAGGCAACACAAGAGCACAAGATCAGAGAGCAGCTGATCTGAGGGTGTAATCAGTAGAAGAAGGGGAAGAGAGCATGTGGAAGGGAGCATGTGGAAGGGAGCATGTGGAAGAGAGAGCATGGGAAGAGAACAGTAAATGTAAGTAAGAATAGTGTAAGGAAGATTAGTGTAGGAAAAAGAAAAGTAGAAATTAGTGTAAGTAGAGTGAAAAGTAGTGAAAAAGAATAGTATAAAGATGTTGAATTCATTTTCATTTTGTCTGATTCTGCTTCTCCTCTTCACTATAATCTCATCTCTTTTATCTTCCCTCCCTACCTTTACCTTACCTTTTCTTCCTTATATTCTTTCCACCTCCTCCCTTTGTGTCCATCCCAAAACGGAATATCCGGCTACCTAAAAAGACCACTCGATCGACTGAAATGAAGTGAGAAGCCAAGAGTGACTCTTAATTAGAAGGCCCCAATAAAAGGCGGAAGGCGGAAAAGAGGCGGTAGTAAAGAGTATCTAATAGTCAAGAGTATCTATTAGTCAAATAGTATGGTCATCATCAATAGTATCTAATAATCATCAATCATCCATCATCAATCATCTATCATCAATCATTATCATCATCAGTATAATCATCATCATCAACAACAGTATAACAACCATCAATAATCATACTAGGCACCCACTAGCATAGTCGACACTTTTCTTTTATCTATTTTTAAACTTTGTTTGTTGTTGAAATTCTCGAGGATTGTCAAATTGTCAAATTGTCAAATTCAAAGCTGAGCCGAAAAAAAGTAAAATTACGAACACTTCTTTTCATCATGGTTACATTCGTTAGACTCTCAGCTTTGATTGCCTTGGCCTCCGCCGTCAAGGCCGCTACCCCAGCCTGTGTCCTTGCCTGTGTTGCTCAGGTTGAGAAGGCCTCCGACTGCTCGGGCTTGAACGACCTCGAGTGTGTGTGTGGTGACAACTCGGACGCCGTCGAAGACTGCTTGAAGAGCAACTGTCCAAACAATAGCTCCGATGAGGCCATCTCCGCCTTCGAGGACTCCTGCAATGGCTACTCCAGCAACTCCTCCTCCTCCAAGGCTTCCAGCTCGACTGCCAGCTCCAGTGCTTCTTCTGCTGCGTCTAGTGCTGCTTCTTCTGGTGCCTCCAGTGCTGCTTCTTCTGGTGCCTCCAGTGCTGCTTCTTCTGCCGCCTCTGGTGCTTCCAGTGCTGCTGCCGGCTCTGCTGTTTCTGCTGCCGCTGCTTCTGGCTCTTCTGGCGCTGCTTCTGTTGCTGCTGCCACCACCGCTGCCTCTGCCACCACTGAGGCTGCTGTTTCTGCTGCCACTTCATCTGCTGCTGCTTCGTCTGCACAGGTTCTTGCTGCCTCTGGTGCTGCTGGCAACTTGAAGATGTCGTACGGAGCTGCCATTGTTGGATTGGCTGGTGTTGCTTTGTTGTAGATACCCGGGAAAGGAAAAGTCATGCCCGATTGATATAAGGGCGAACCGTTTGGTTTGGGAAAATGTTTGGATATCGAGTATCTGACAATTCAGGCTATTCAGTAGTTAGAGAACATATTGAATTGGTGATTTGTGTAGAATCACCATCAAGAACAATCGAGCGAAGCGAGATTGTGGTTGATGAGTGATGATTGATTGAAAAATGATCAAGTGATCAGTAAATAGGAAACGTGATAGTATTACAGATAAAGTCACTGAAGAGCATTTTGAGTACATTTGTGAGCCAGTACATTGAAGATGAGCAGATGTTGAGACGAGGAGGCTGATGTGGGAACTTTTTGCGAAAAAGAAATGGTCACGACTGTCTCGTTTAGGAAGTTTTTGGTCGTCATATGAAGTGCACATTACAGACTTATGAGCCTAAGAGCCTAAAAGTTGGCAGAAGAGTTGGCCTAAGAGTAAGAGCTTGAGTAAGAGCTTGAGTAAGAGCATGAGAAGATGGACTAATTTGAAAGATCTTGGAAGGAAGGTGACTATGTTGACACTGAAAAATAGAGAATTTCTCATTTGCAGACTCACACAATTATTCACATAAGTCTGCATCACTCTGTCTTTACGATCATCACTATGCATCATTAACATCAGATATCATCAAACACCATCAGATATCATCAAATACCATCAGATATCATCAAATACCATCAGAATAATTAGACTTCATCGTAAGTATGATGAGACTGTAGAAATAGATTCTGAAATAGCTAGAAAATAAGTTGATGAAGGTTGTTGAGGTTGTGTTAATGGTATGTTAATGGGATTGTAGTATGTTTATCATATTCACTGTTTATTATGTTCATAGTACGTTTATCATGTTCAATACTTGTACGAGTATTGGGAGTCGCAGTAAATTGGACTTTTTTCAAAATTGCTGCGAAAATGACCAATACTGAGGGACATCAATAGTTCTGACAATTGTTCTTGACATTCTTTTATGAACATTGTTCTTGACATCGTCCACAGAACACATTCAACTTCAATATATCCTGTTTTTTAGCATTTTAGCTTAAATCTTCATCATTACCTACTAATTTGACTCTTACTCTAAATTTGTTTGACTCGCACACCAACACATTACTACTACTATAATACTTATTACACACTAATACTTATTACTCACTAATACTTATTACTCACTAATACTCATTACTATTCATACTAATTTAGCTCACTCGCTTCACTCACTACCACTCTACTACCGGCCCTTTTTGTTGCCCTTTACTGTTGCTCCCCGCAACGGAGAAGCGGCCGTCTTGGACAAAAACCGGAGAGCCGGTTATATCATACACTAAATGACCAGATTTGATCAATATCTTAGCATTAAACTATAATGTAGTGGGTTAAATAGTGACTCTGGTGAATGTCTGTGAACGTCTACGATCTCCTATCTACCGAGACACCCCATGTGTCTTATCTATTGTGGTTTTTTCCCCTTGCACTGTTTTTATGCGCTCCACGGAACACCCGCGGAGCAAAAAAGATAAGATCAATGGCAATACAAAAAGGATCATGACAAAAAGGATATAAGAAACGATTCCCAACAGAAAAGATAGAAAAGTAGATCCGAGCAGAGTACATTCAAAAGGTACTGTCAAATAAGCGCTAAACAACACGGTTATACGCTAAACACTACTGTTAGAAACACTACTGTTACAAACAAACTGTTACACTACAAACACTACTAAACAGATTCAACAATCAACTACTAGTATCTACTAAGGCTCATTCTATTATATTATCGCTATGCCATCACTTCCAGCACTTACTGCTAAGGCAGTGGGTAATATCCCATACACTTTGTTTTATGGTACTTTTATTGACACGCCCAAATTGGGAGAAATCCGTGTTTCGTTCAATACCTTGGTTGGTGTTGACAGAAGTGGAGAGATAGACTTTGTTGAAAGGAACTATGAACCAGCCAACCACAACGGAATGACCCCAATGCAGTATTTTCATAAGGTGAGGGGGAATGGATCCAATGGAAATGGGCATTCAGGGCATTCAAATGGAAATTCTGGACATTCAAATGGCCATGGCTATTCGAATGGTGATTATTCACACCACCACACCAATCACCCCAACCACAACAACTACCGCCATCGCTACGACAACCACTCCGAATATATTGACTTCCTTGACTACTCTGACGATTGCTGCAAATTCTTTTTTCCTGGCTTTATCGATACGCATATTCACGCTTCGCAATTCCCCAACATTGGGTACGGTCTCGATGTCCCATTGCTTGATTGGCTCTCCACATACACCTTCCCACTCGAAAACCGTTTCACTGGAGACGACAAGTTTGCACTTGCCAAGGAGGTGTATACTAAAGTGATTAAGAAGACATTGCGTAGTGGTACAACCTGTGGTCTGTACTTCACCACCACCGATGCAGACACCACAAACTTGTTTGGGGAACTTTTGCTTGAAATTGGCCAGCGTGGGTTTGTTGGAAAGGTGTGCATGGACCACAATGATACGTACCATGACTACGAGGAAGATTATGAAACATGTATCAAGTCCATGAACAAGTTGGTGGAACACATTGACCA
The DNA here is from genome assembly GCA_030558435.1 of Kodamaea kakaduensis. NCBI lineage: Eukaryota > Fungi > Ascomycota > Pichiomycetes > Serinales > Debaryomycetaceae > Kodamaea > Kodamaea kakaduensis. The sequence continues at coordinate 28,429 of JAJMSN010000056.1, forward strand.
AATTAATCCAGATAACGAAACGCTCATCAAGCCTATTGTAACTCCCAGATTTGCGCCTGTGTGTTCGAAAGAGCTCATGACATTCCTTGGCGAGTTTGCGCAGAAGAATGATATTCCCATCCAGACCCATATTAGTGAGAACTTGAAGGAGATTGAGCTTGTTGGCGAGATGTTTCCCGAGTGCGAAAACTATGCGGATGTTTATGATACCCACAAGCTTCTCACTTCCAAGACCATTCTTGCACACGGTATACACTTTGACAGGAAGGAGCGCGATTTGGTGAAGCAACGCGGATGTTCGTTATCGCACTGTCCCACTTCCAACACCTTTATTTCGAGTGGCGAGGCTCCTGTCAAGCAGTACCTCGACGAGGGCATCAATGTGAGTTTGGGCACCGATGTTTCCGGTGGGTTTGACTCGAGCATTTTGGGTGTGTTGAGGAGCTCGATTTTGGTGTCGCACCACTTGGCGATGAAGTATGGGGAGGAGGAGGCTGAGAAGCAAAAGTTGAGTTTGGGTGATGCATTGTACATGGCCACCATGGGAGGTGCACGTGCTGTGGGGCTTGGAGACAGCGTAGGGAGCATTGAGGTTGGGAAGAGATTTGATGTTCAGTTGGTGGATTTGGAGAGCGTGGGGTCTAATGTGGATGTTTTTGACTGGCAAAAGCCGACCCAGGGAAATAAGGAGAGGTTGATGTTGGATTTGTTGGGGAAGTGGGTGTTTTCGGGGGATGATAGGAATTGTGCGAGGGTGTGGTGTAATGGGCGGATGGTTGTGGATAAGAGGGCGGATAGTTGGGTGATGGTGGAGAGGCCAAAGATTGCATAGATGAGCGAGCATAGATGAGCGAAGCGAATCTATGCGATTAAGGAAGCACAGAACATAGATGAGCGAAGCGAATCTATGCGATTAAGGAAGCACAGAACATAGATGAGCGAAGCGAATCTATGCGATTAAGGAAGCACAGAACATAGATGAGCGAAGCGAATCTATGCGATTAAGGAAGCACAGAACATAGATGAGCGAAGCGAATCTATGCGATTACCAAAGAAGCACAGAGCATAGATGAGCATAGATTCGCTTCGCTCATCTATGCGATTTCCTAGGAATCTTGTGATTTACCAGAGGGTCTATGCGGTTTACCAAGCTGTAATTAATGAGGATGAAAGAAGATAAGGGGAATAGAAGAAGAAGAAGGAATGAATAGCATCTGTATAATTAGAATTTATTTATTGAGATAGGGTATGTAAAGGCACAAGATTGTGTTTTCAAGAAGTCAGGACTTTTCATTACAAAGAAAGTGAGGATAATGAAGACATTTGATGGTGGTGTAGTAGATTCAATAATTGAGTGAATTGGGTAGAGTTTGAGAGATTCAATTAGAGCGAAAGTCGTTTTGTAAGAGCGATGGTCATTTGAAGTCTTTAGGATTAAATAATCAGCTTCAAGTCATAACTACATTCAACAACTCTGCTGATTTCTTGAAAATCCTAATTCAACTCGCGAACAATTTCGCTGCGCTCAATTGTTCGCTCAATTGTTCGCTCAAAAATTTGCACCCATCATCAATGCCCAACCAAGACAGCCCTTCGCCCAAGCTAGAGGTGGATAAAAGCGACGCTGATGCAACCACCGACGCCTCCCCATCGTCTGCTGCCACCATCACCGCCAGCACCTCATCGTCCTCATCGCCGGTCCCCAAGAAGAAGAAACGAGCCCCCCCCACAGCAGAGGAGATTGAAGAGGCGCGCAAGCGCAAGAAACTCGAGAAGGATGCGATTCCCGAGGGAATGCTGAAATCCGCATGGAAAAAACAGCAGCGCAAGGCGCGGTGGGAGGAGACCAAGCCCGAGTACCTCCAGGTCAAACGAGAAAAAAAGAAGGCAGCTGCTCTTCGTAAAAAGGAAGCACTTCGCAATGCCAAACAAGAAGCCGAGAGAACCGGCGACGATACGCACTACCACCAGTTGAAAAAAGGGCGTGCGACTCCAAGCACTCAAAAAAGTACGGGAGTCAAGATCATTATGGATTGTGGATTCGATGACTTGATGAATGATAAGGAAATTGTTTCACTTTCGAACCAGATCACACGGGCGTACTCTGCCAAGAAACACTGCGAGTACGACGTTCCGTTGACCATCACGTCGTTTGAGAAGAATTTGAAGGCGCGGTTCGACAAGTCGGTGGAGACGTACAAGAACTGGAACGGAGTGGAGTTTAGGAGCGAGGGATTGAAGGAGGTTTTGGGGGACGAGGAAAAGGTTGTGTATCTTACGGCCGACACCGACGAGGTTGTGAGCGAGTTGGAGGAGGGTTACACGTACATAATTGGGGGGATTGTGGATAAGAACCGGCACAAGAAGTTGTGCTACAATAAAGCGAAGGAGATGGGACTCAGGGTGGGGAAGTTGCCGATCGATAAGTACATTGAGGTGAATGGGAGACAGGTATTGGCGACGTCGCATGTGTATGAGTTGTGTTGCAAGTGGTTTGAGTTGGGAAGGTCGTGGGAGGGTGCATTCAATGATGTTTTACCTCCAAGAAAGGTGAAGAGAAGGGAGGTAAATGAAGAGGAGAAGAATGATGATGAAGAGAAGGGTGAGAAGGAGGATGAGAAGAATGAAGAAGAAGATGAAGAAGATGAGGATGAGGAGGATGAGAAGGAGGATGACAAGGAAGATAAAGAATAAGAGAAGAACGAAGATAGGAGAAAGAATAAAGATAGGAGAAAGAGTTATATAGAATAAGAAGGGAAGAAAGGTCATAGTAATAAATCATTCAAAGGATGGAGTAGTTGGATAGTTGATAGAAAATTTTGAAACAGGACCAGTGCTTGGTTACAAAATGGGAGATGACAAGAAAAATGACAGAACAAATGATTGAACAAATGACAGAACGACAGCACAACGACAGCACAACGACACAACGACACAACACAGAATAACAATAATGCAGAATGACAACAATGCAGCATGACAACAGCGATAAAACAACGCGAAACTGATGTGAAACCGACAAAAAGCGACTGACAAAAGTACAATGCAAATGGATATTAATTCCGCGCGAAAAAGCCACTCGATTCCGCAGCCAAAGAAATAAAGGAACGAAGGAGAGTTAATTTTACTGTAAGAATGGTTACGGAATGGTTGCAGAAAGGTAACAGAAAACAGAAAGGTTATAGAAAGGTAACAGAAAACAGAAAGGTTACAGACAGTCGGTCAGACGGTCACAGATGCAGAAGGGATGTTGTAAAGTACTGTAGAGTGAGTGCGAAGGTTCACAATAACTCATACTCATTATTCATTGCTAACTACTAATTATTCACTACTTTACTCTAGTCATTAGTACATAGTGAGTTCAGTCACATCTCATTAACTCCATTTCTACTCAATAACTACATTACCACTCTACTCACATACTACTCTACTCACATACTACTCTACTCACATACACTCTACTCACATACTACTCTACTCACAAACGACATCACTATAATTACTCAAACTTACTGACAGCTCCACTCACAATTTCGCTTCGCTCAATTGTGAGTGAATTGTGAGTGAAGTCTTAGTACCTATCATGGCTTGGATCATGGCTTGGTGCCAAGAATGCCACCACGGGGCTTCGCAGCCATCTTACATAAGCAATTACAAATCACAAAATTCTGGGCTTGAAGACGCTGACTGGAGCCCAGCACACGTCACGGCGGACATGTGTGTCAAGGCCTAGAGCCCAAGAGAGGTAGTATTTTTTAAGTGTCTGTTGTTTCTTTTTGCTGATTGGCATTTTCTCATGTCGCAATCGCGTAATTGTTCGCATAATCTCGAATCACAATTTCTTGTATAAACAGTCGTCTAAGTACAAGAGGAAAGTAATAAAGGAAAAGAAAGAGGTAGAAATGAGAGGGAAAGCAAGTAGAAATGAGAGGATAAAAGAGAAGAAAGTAGACGAAGGAAGTAGAAGAAAGAGAGATGAGTAGAAAGTAGAAAGAGAAAATAAGAGAACAAGGAGTAGAGGTGTGGATAGACAATGAAATAGATGAATTTGAAATAAATAGATGAATGGATAGTAGAAGTGGAGTAGAAGAAGTAAAGTAAATATATGATATTTCTCTAGCACTCTGATAGTACTCTACTAGATAATAAACTAGACTACTAGTACTCTTCGAGTACTAGCAGTAGTACTAGTAGTCTGTACAGCCCTTCCCAATTCAGTCGCGCAATGGTACAAAATAACTTTTCCGTTTGCGGTGAAATTACGTGATGCGATACTCCTAACGAACCAGTGCGTCTTATCGAGCCGACATTAATCCTTGGACATTTCCACCATTCGCCCGAGGGAGGACCAGAGGAAACACTTTGTTCAGCCATATCATGACAGGTGACACAAAACGCGAGACGAACCCGTTCCAGCCGATGGTCAAACAATAGATAGTGGAAGGGGAAGTGAGGGAAGTAATGTAAAGTGAAGGTGGGAAAAGAGTGAGTAAAAGTAAAAGTCGAGTGAGTAAAAGTGGGCAGTTGGAAAGTGAGTAAAAGTGGGCGGTTGGAGCAGGTACAGTTCAAGGGCTCGAAGATGGATGGAATTTTTCAGCCAAGTAGAAGGGTAGAAAGTAGAGTATATTAGAAGAATAAGAGTAAATTAGAAGAGTAAGAGTATAGTAGAGATTAGAGAATAGAGATTAGAGAATAGAGAGTAGAGAGTAGAGATTAGTAGAGAGTAGAGAATAGTGGAGAAAGAGAATAGAGAGAATAGTAGATGATAAAGAGTAGAGAGTATAGTAGAGAAAATAGTAGAGTAGAGAGAATAGAGATTAGAAGAGTGCATTTTCTTGGTTTTGTTTTGTTAGTTTTGTTGTTGTTGTGTTTCTTTTCATTTTAAGGGGGCGCGATGATGTCCACCATCACATCTCGTTGTTAACACAACGAGATGTGGGTAGATAGTGTTTATATTTCCCAAGACGGCATGCAGTCTTCAGTCTAGATCCGACATGCGACATTGCGACACGCTATCCACGATCTTTTCTCCTTTTTTTGTCACACACACCCTCAATTTTTTTGCTACTTGTTTTTTATTGATTCGTGTTACTCTCCCTACAATATGGTCCCTCCCCCAGCAGAAATCCGCAGAAAGTTAGTCATTGTTGGTGACGGTGCATGTGGTAAGACGTGTTTGTTGATTGTGTTCTCCAAGGGAACTTTCCCTGAGGTGTATGTTCCCACTGTGTTTGAGAACTATGTGGCTGACGTCGAGGTGGACGGCAGAAAGGTTGAGTTGGCGCTCTGGGATACCGCCGGCCAGGAGGACTACGATCGTTTGAGACCGTTGTCGTACCCCGACTCGAACGTGATTTTGATTTGTTTCTCGGTCGACTCGCCCGACTCGTTGGACAATGTCCTCGAGAAGTGGATCTCTGAGGTGTTGCACTTTTGCCAGGGCGTCCCCATCATTCTCACTGGGTGCAAGAGCGATTTGAGAAACGACCCCAACACGATCGAGCAATTGAGACAGCAACAGCAGCAGCCTGTTTCCACCTCGGAGGGACAGGCGGTGGCGCAAAAGATTGGCGCCGCCGACTACCTCGAGTGTTCGGCCAGAACCGGCCAGGGTGTGAGAGAGGTGTTTGAGGCTGCCACCAGAGCATCGTTGAAGACCAAGGAGAAGAAGGAGAAGAAGAAGAAGTGTGTTGTTTTGTGAGCAATATATATGGGGACAGCTCTGTTTATATAAGAATAAGATAAGATAAGTGGAAGACAATGACTAGTGTTGTTGATTGGAATCTGATCGATAATTAATGAAATAAGGCAAGAACTAGATGAGCGAGCTAGATGAGCGAAGCGAATCTAGCGAGTAGATAGTTCTAGATGAGCGAATCTAGCGAGTAGAGTAATTCTGATGAGCGTGTAGAAAGGAGTACGCTAGATGAGCGTCGCTCATCTAGTGATAGGACTGTTATCACTGTATACTGAATAGTACTGGGCACTGATAATACTGGGCACTGATAATGTAGACTGTATTTACGTGAATGATACGGAGCGCCGTATCATTTTTAGCAACTGAAAATAGGAGAAGAAAAGAAAGAGATAGGAGGGAAGAGAATAAGGAGAGGTAGGTTGAAGAGTAAGGAGGTTGAGGAGTAAGGAGGTTGAAGAGAGATTGAAGGATGACTTTGAATTGAGGTTGGAATAAGGAGGTTAAAGAATGAGGCTGAAAAATGAACAAGAATGGAATAATAAGTATGAGTGGAACTTGTGATAATAAGAATGCAAATAAATAGTAGGAATTTGAATAATAAGACTCGAATTTAACTCAAATAGAACAAAGGATAGGGCGTTCTCGAGTGGCGCATTTATAAATAGGAATGGGTTATGCAAGGAACTTTATCAGCGAGTTTTTGTGCAAAGGCTTATTGATGACACAGAAAACAAGTTTGATTGCTCGCTACGCCCTTGTTCTGGCTACTTTTTGCGAGTACAAATGCACAGTTTGTGCACGCGATCTAGATCGAGCGTGGGGGGGAAAGGGAGTGATGGAGGGAGGATGTAGTAGTAGAAGGAGAAGTAGAAGGAGAAGTAGAGGGAGAGCATCTGGTTGTGATGTGAAGAATCATGAATGATGTGCATGTGGATTGACGAAGACTCGTCTATAGATGGAAACACGTGAAGACCGCACGTGAAGTGTGCGCGGCTTGAGTACAGGGCTCAAAGAGTATGAAAAGATGGAGGTTCCTGAGTGTTAGTGGTTGGAAGTTCTGTTGGAGGTTCTATTGTAAGTGTTGTGAGTGTTCGGTCTATGTTCTAAGTGTTCTAAGTGTTCTGTGTTGTAAGTGTTCTTTGTAGGTGTTTTCTGTTCTGTCTAAGCCAACTACTGTGTACTGCATTTCTCAATCAAGTAAGTGTGATGATTTAGTCTGTTTTCATATGCCGTATCGCTCATCAATATTATTAATTAGTATGAAGATAGTCATTGCACGTGCTTCACCTTTTTATGCCACTCACACACTTCTTTCACTCACACACTTCTTTCACTCACACACTTCTTTCACTCAACAACTTCACACTTCGCACACTCCTCACATACTTTACATACTTTACATTCTTTACATATTTCCATAATTCACACACACACACTTCTGTCACCACCAATCCTTACTTTTCTATTAGTTCGATTAGCGACGAAGTACAAGGAAAATGAATGCGTTTTTGGTAAAGGTGAATGCGGTCCAAATATTTGTTCTGCAGGCACAGAAAATTTGCAGCCATCGTGAAGGAACAAACTCGCTTCGCTCGTTTGTTCCAGAAGTCAGGGTGAAGCCTACTCTTTTTGTTGAACGTTAATCATGAAGACTCTTTTCAGTTCGTGACTCTTTAATGAAGACTCTTTAATCAACTCTTTAATCAACTCTTCAATCATGACTCTTTAATGAAGACTCTTTAATCAACTCTTTAATCAACTCTTTAATCAACTCTTTAATCAACTCTTCAATCAAGACTCTTTAATCAACTCTTTAATCAACTCTTCAATCAAAACTCTTTAATCAAGCAAAGAATTCTGTCTCTACCATAACCGCTTCCGGCCAATGATGGAGCATCTCACCACAAAATAAGTAAATCTGGTTCGATTGTTCCCTCAATTTTTGCTCATTGCTTCTTCCTATCAATCCACTCTAGTCAAGTACAGAGTAAATTCAGTATGATTGTACAATTTGTTAGGTTTCAGTTTGGGAGTAGGTTGCTTCTGGATGTGTAGATGTTTGTTTCTCTAGACGTTATCATCTGAATACTACAGGCAAAACTTGAATTTTCACTTCACTTCACATCTTCACATTCACTATTCATATTCAGTCTTCACTTATTATCCCTCTGCACCGCAATTCTCTCATAGACGTATTTTAGGAAAATCTACTGACTTCTCAACTCCTCTGCTAATTTGTTACCTGATCTTCGCTCTCACAACTGAGCAAATAGAAGTAACTGCTGTTACTTTCCTTCACAATCAAATCACTTATACTCGCTAGATTCAGTTGGTATTTCTACTTACTACTTCTACCACTACTTTTACTTCTACTACTACTTTTCACTCTAGTTCATTTCTCAGACCAGCCAATAGTGGAGATCTTAATTTGTATGGAAATTGATAATCTTCCAAAAGTTATTATGAAGATTCTCCTTATTGCTGTTTTCAGTCTCCTATCCTCTTGGATCTTGAACAGAGTGGAGACAATTGGCAAATCAGCACAATTTCGCTTCGCTCAATTGTGCCAATTGTGCCAATTGTGAATTGTTTTGACCAATTAGCACGCCCAAAAAAAAATTACAAATCCCACCATGATTTCCAGAAGCTCCAGACAGGTCCTCCGCACATTCGCACGCTTCCAGAGCAACGTGGCCAAGCCCTCTGTGACTGGCTTGACGAGAGAGGAGTTGAAGAACAACGAATTTGCCAAGCAGGCGCCCAACAGAACCACCACCTGGTCGCCCACACAGGAGTCCAGAGCAGAGGTCATTGCCAGACACCCTGAGAGATTTGTCCAGAAGAACCTCGAGGAGCAACCAAGGCCGTATGCTGCTATTGACTTGATAGCCCAGGAGCCGGTCAGATACCTCGAGCACTCAAACATTGCGGTCTGTGATGGTAACAAGGGAAGCACTTTGCAGGGCCACCCCAAGGTGTTTATTAATCTTGACCAGCCAAAGGCTGCTACCTGTGGATACTGTGGGTTGAGATATGCAAAGGAGGAGCACAGAGAAATTATTGAGGCTGGAAACTAAGCAGACATGAGCGAAGCGAATGTCTGCGAATTGTAGCAAGAGTACTAGTACTAGTAAAATTACCATTACTAGTAAAATACTATTACTAGTATAATACTATTACTAGTATAATACAATTACTAGTAAACTTACACTACTAGACGAACACTACTAGTACAACATTGTTACTAATAGGAACACTACTAGTTCAAATTACTAGTCCAAACACTATTAGTGCAATGACTAGTACTACTGGGAGATGAGCATGATAGTTCATGTGTGCATCACAGCTATGATATGAGACTGTGAGCATGTGAGGAGAGGTAGAATGGAGAGCATAATCAGATATAGAAAATAAGTGAAGTAACGAAAATGTGTAGTGAGTTTATGGATTGGATAGTTTTTTGGATCGGATAGTTTTTGGATAGTTTTTGGATACTTTTTTGGAACGGATACTTCTTCGGAAGTGGGATGATTTTTCGGATGTTGAGATCATTCGGACTACTTGTTCGGATCGTAGACTAGTTCTTCGGATACCCGATTCTTCAGACCACTAATTCAAGATACCTCGTAATTTTTCAATTCGGTACTTGATGGACTTTTTGGAGGTACTTTCATAACTTTTCGGACTTTTCAGTAAACCTCTACTGAGTGGTTGTTCATCTTGACTATCAAGTCATTCTGCTCCTATACCTACATCGTTAATAAATATACAATGTATTCTTTCCGGCAACTCTCCGATCTGCAAATCTGATTAGGTGAGCAGAGTTGATAACCGATATCCGTAATCACAAAGAGAGGGTACTATACGCTAGTATAGTATACAATATTCTACTTACTGTATTCTACTCTACTGTATTCTACTCTACTCTTCTCTACTCCACTATAATCTATTCTATTCTCTTCTAATATAATCAACTCTAATCAACTCTAATCAACTCTAATACTCGATTCGCTCGGAACTCCACAATAACTTCCGATTTTCACTTCCGCGATATTTCATTCGGTCTCCACCTCATCGTACCAGTACAGTGAAGTGGGAGTACTAGTGACAAGTGCCATTGATACCATTACTAATAGTACATCAACAACACCTCTCTTCATTTTAATGAATTATGTGATGGAGCCACAATTGATCAAAAAATATTTGCAGCACTGAACGGTATAAATTGCTCCGATCTGCCGCATGGACTGGTTAGCATTGAATTCATTGGGTGATATCAGAAAGATTGATAGAAGTGACAGAAGTGATAGAAAGTGATAGAAAGTGATAGAAAGTGATAGACAGTTGATAGAAAGGTTGATAAAAAGGTTGATACAAAGGCTGATTGATTCATAAGTTGGTTCTGATTAGAATAGATTTAATAATTTTCAATCACATACTGATACAATTCATAAACAACCACCATAAATAACTACCATAACCACTCATACACAATCACAACCATTACAATTCATAACAACCATTCATAACAAACCATACTCACACAACTTATAAAAGCGATACAACCTCTGATGCTCCGAACATTTAGAACTTTCCGGAGATTCCAATCTCAGGCAAAACCTGTACCAAAACCTCCCAAACCACTCCCCGTGCTTCCAATAGTCGCTTCCTTATTTGCTGCTGCCGGTGGGTGGTATGTGGGAAAAAAGGTGAATGGAAATGTGGGAAGTGTGGGAAATGGAAATGTGGGAAATGTGGGTGGACTGGACATCCCCACACTTGGATCGTCTTCCACGACCCCACTTGAATCGCTTAGTTCTCCCCGCTATGCAACTCCCGAGCAATTCCAAGAGGGAATTGACCTCATTACCAAAGTCTTGGGTGCTGATAATGTGAGTTACGAGAACGATGTCATTTTGGCTGCCTCCGATCTGTTCTTCTCTACCCACCATCCTCCAGACCCTAAAAATCAGAAACCACTGGCGGTGTTGTACCCCAGCACAACCGAGCAAGTGAGCCAGATTGTGAAGATTGCAAACGATTACCTGATCCCCATTGTGGCCAATAGTGGGTTGACGTCCTTGGAGGGCCATACCATGCACACACGCGGTCCCCACTCGCTTTCGATCTCGTTCCAGAACATGAACAAAATTGTGGAGTTCCACCCCCAGGACTTGGATGTGGTTGTACAGCCCGGTGTGGAATGGACGGAGTTGGACGATTTCCTACAGGATCACGAAGAGGGAAGTCACTTGGTATTTGGACCAGACCCGGGCATTGGAGCTTGTATTGGTGGGATGGTGGGTACTTCTGCGAGTGGAACTAATGCGTATAGGTACGGTACCATGAAGGAAAGTGTGGTGAATCTCACTGTGGTGTTGGCTGATGGAACAGTGGTCAAGACAAGGCAAAGACCTCGTAAACTGAGTGCAGGGTACGATCTCACCCATATTTTCATTGGACTGGAAGGAACTTTGGGGATTGTAACTGAAATCACGCTCAAGTTGAATACACGGCCAAAGGAAGAGTTGGTGTGTGTGGCTTCTTTTCCGCAGATGAGCGATGCGGCACGTACGGCAGAACACATTATTTCCAAGAGTGGACTCCAGTTGAATGCCATTGAGATTTTGGATACCACCATGATGAAGTTTGTGAACTCCAGTGGAGATGGCGAGCACAAACACCTTGAGAAACCAACCCTCTTCTTGAAGGTGGGGGGAAGAAATAGGAAGGATGTCCAGGACCAAATGGAGGTGCTCACCAAGATTTTCGACGAGAACAACTTGATTTCAGCCACCAAGGCCAAGGATCAAGAGGAATCCACTCTCTTGTGGCTGGCTCGGAGACAGGGGTTGTGGCTGACATATGAACACGGCAAGAAGGTGTTGCCAGATAAAGAGGATGTGCAGGTATGGACGACTGATTTTGCGGTACCGATATCCAAGATGTCGCGGTTGATCCAGGAGACGAATGACGATTTGAACAACAATGGACTCGAGGGCAAGTTTTCTGTGATGGGGCATATTGGAGACGGGAACTGCCACTTCATCATCGTGTTCAACTCGCCGGACTACGGGCTTGTGCTGTCGTTGGTGGACAGAATGGTGATTAGGGCAATTGACTTGGAGGGAACGTGTACGGGTGAACACGGAGTGGGAGTGGGGAAGAGACCGTATATTGTGAGAGAGGTGGGGGAGACGGGGTTGAATTTGATGAGGCACTTGAAGGTGGCGTTGGACCCAAAGAGGATCTTGAACCCGGATAAGGTGTTGAAGATTGATCCGGAGGAGAAGTTGGATGATTTGTTGCACCAGGGGAAGGTGGTTGAGGGAAAGGGTGGGTGTTGTTAACACAATCGAGCGAAGCGAGATTGTGGGAGAAGAGTGATCATAATCGAGCGACACAATCGAGCGACACAAGTGAGCGACACAATCGAGCGAAGCGAGATGTGGAGAGAGATTGTGGAGAAAGATTGTGGAGAGAGAAAGAATGAACAGTTGAGTGAACACAACCGGGCAAAGCAGGATTGTGGAGAGAAGAGCTTAAGAGAGGAAGATGGAAGAATCTCTCTCCGCTCAATTGTGAAGAAAAGAATGAGGAAGAAGAAAGAATGAACTCTCCGCTCAATTGAGAGATGAACTGGAAGATACTGCAGATGGAGATCAGAATTGAGATCATTGAGAAGGCAAATCCGAATTGATAGATCTTCTGAACTTAATTGTGTGCCACTTGTAATGCTCCCAAATCTATCACTCCTCGGCATCGCTTTCTAGACTGCAGATTTAGATAAAATAGAAGACAGCTGATTCTACCGATTATAGAATTAGAAAATAGAAAGTTGAATAGTTATGGTAGAATGGTAGATATGAGGGCTTGACATAACAAAGTAAGTGGCAATTTCACCTACAAATTTAGTAGAGGAAAAAGTACTGTGCTGATTCACCGAAGCGAGTTTTTTCACCGCCTGAAAAATTAAATGGGTGCGAAATTTTCCAGCTCACAAAGACAATATCACAAGTACAGTGTAATTAGATTTTGGTAATGCCAAGTGAGGTTCCGTAGATCTAGGCATACATGTTTTTTTCTCAGCTTTGGTCGGTCTGGGTTTAGTATCATCGGTTTAATAACAGGATACAGTATAGAGTATACAGTGTACAGTATACATGTTGAGGTACATGTATCAAGTATACAAGTGTGTACATATGTATGCTTCTGCTCATCCTCAAACAATCGAGCGCAGCGAGATTGTTTGATTGTTTGCTCGATTGTTGAATTGTTCGATTGTTCGAATTCCCAGACCCTTGAATGTCACAACCTTCATTACCCTTTAGGCACTCCAGCTGCAAAATTCCCCTAGATGGATAATCGGATCAGGGGTGACAGAATGTGGGGAGAAATGTTGGAGATATTGCAACAGCCAGATGCATTCGCAGCACTTATGTAGTGTTGTCGTGGTAAATGACAGCATAAATGAACGGTCATACTCCACTTTTACTCCACTCTTCCCACTGCACAGTGCTAATCAGTTTTGTACTATACTGTAAGTGTTGTACTATGTTGTATGTTGTACAATATTGTATTGTCCTACATTGTATGTTATTTTACGTATAATGCGCTATGCTGTATTTAGTAGTGTAATATCCTTAACACGTTTCAAGCGTTTCACACTCTTCATGTGCAATTGGTGTCAGGGTGAGATGGAAAATACACAAAACCGCAAGATCAAATCACAAGAACATGAAAATGATGTGATACCCAATAGACTTTGAGCCTAGCACATGGCGATATCAACGAGCTAGATGAGGAACTAGATGAGGAGCTAGATGAGCGAAACGAATCTAGTGAGTTAGTCTAGTTGTCGAAGTCTCCACTCACTTCACTCACTTCACTTTACTGACTCACTTCACTTTACTCACTACTTCACTTACTTCAATTCTCTAATTTCTTATCTGTCTGTCTCAAAGCCTTGTTTTTTCATTAATTGCTCCATTAATTGCTCCATTGCACAATTATTGCTGATCATCTCCATATCTACCGGCTGGTCTCCACATGCTCCCCAACATTTTTTCGCAAATTCGAGTACGGCAATACATTTATATATAGCGCGAAAAAAAGTAGCGACCCATACTCGGCAGTATCGTTACCACTGGTACTTTTGACTTTACTGGTACATATTACTGGCAATTACTGGCATTTACTGGCATACTGGTTGACTCTGCCATGGACTTATCGAATTCAGATTTTGACGTCAACATCTTGGACGGTGCATTGTCCGACCCCACCATAGACCTTGGGTTTCCCTTGCCTACCGATAAAGTCCCGTACATTGACTTGGAGGGAAACACCAAGACTGTGGGCGAGTCATTTTCGATCTTGGCTCTTTACCTCAAGTGGTTTGGGGGCGCCAATTGGGACGCAATTTACGCAGACAATGAGTATAACCACTCCATCAATAAGTATGATGAGATGTTCCATAAAAAGTTCAAGACTTATATGGACGATAAATTGGAGAGAAGCGACGAGCGTTTAAACGAGATTGTCTACGATTTGATCAACCAGGAACTCAATATGAATTTGATCAAGGCAAGTCAGTTCAATGAGAGATTTTCCCAGGTGAAGAATTTCATGATCAAGTACTACAAGCAGGAAAATGAAAAGAACCTTCCAACTTTTGAGAGCCGCCAGTTTTTGCGTATTGCGTATGTGACCGTGATGAAACTCTTTGCCAAAATGTTTCCCAAGGGTATTTGGTGCAAGAAGCTGGACTTTGCGCAGTTGTACAATGAGTATCTTTCGAACCCCATGTCGATTATTTTCCTTCCCAACCACCAGAGTCACATTGACTACATTATCATGCACTTGCTTGCGGTGAGGTTCAACTTTTCCACTCCGCTGGTGATTGCGGGTGAGAATCTCAATGTTGCGGTGTTTGGAAAGTTTTTGAAGAATCTCGGTGCGATTTTCATAAAGCGTTCCTTCAACAATGAGTTGTACACCGAGAGAAACTTGAACAATGTGATTGAGTTCTTGCTCCTCAACTATGTGCATTTCGAGGTTTTTATCGAGGGTACACGTTCCAGAGACGGTAAGCTCTTGCTCCCCAAATACGGTATTTTGAAGACGCTCTCCAACATTTTCCTCAAGCAGAGGTTTGAAGACAATAATAAAAAGTTTGATATGGTTATGCAGCCGGTGAGCTTCACCTACGAGCGTATCTACGAGACGGACGGGTACCTCAAGGAGTTGATTGGAAGCGACAAGAAACAAGAGAGTTTTATCAACATTGTGGGAAACGGTGCCCGCAACATGTTTGGCTCGGGCTCCGATGCAATGGTTTTTGACAAGTATGGTTTCAATGACAACCGTGGAGATAACAAAAAGTTGAGTGGAAAGATCTTTATCCGCTTGGGTAACAACTTCAAGATGTCTGAATTCATTCTCGATCCAAAGGTCAATGACATGTTGGACGAGGAGACTGTTCGTGCACGTGATGTAAAGAAGTTGAGCGAGCAGGTGAACCTCAAGAAGATGGGTTTCAAGATTCTCCACGAGATCAATAGGGTGAGTTACCTCCCCGAAGTGAGTATCATTGGTTTAGCGATCCAGTGCTACTCTGAGCTCCACGGGTCCCCCAAAACGATTGAGATTGCGCGTCTTTTGCCGTATATCAGAAGCGCAGGGCTTGCGCTCCGCGACGAGAATGAGGGACATGTCACCAACCTCGGGATTGTGGAGACGCTTTTGAAGTACTCGGATGCTGAGCTCACCTCCAAGGTGAGCGAGCAAATCATGCAGTTTTTCAAGCTCATTCGGGTGAACCCAAAGACGGGAGTCATCAAGGTTGACAACCCCATTGAGCTTCTTTTCTACAAGAACTTGAGCATCCACCTCATTATCCAGCGGTGTATGGTGTGCTTCATCTTTGATACGTTCCAGCCCAAGGCGCTGCTTGACTATGTCAAGGTGAACAAGATGAATTACATTGTGACTGGGTTGTTGAAGAATGAGTTTTTGTTTGACTACAACTATGATGAGCGCGACGAGTTGAGCTTTATCTTGAAGGACATGGTGGACAAGAAGCAATTGAAGCAGAATGGCGACAACTACGAGGTGGTGGACCTGGTGTTTGTGACCACGTTGGGCAACATTGTGAGACCGTTCTTGCAGTCGTATGTTCTCTTGATTGCGGGACTCTTTGAGATGTGGGAGCAAAAGGCGAGCACGTTTGAGCGTGAGTTGCGCAAGCTCCGGGAGAGTCAAAAGAAGGACAAGACGTTGTTGATTGACGAGGACGAGTTGCGGTTTCCCACCACCAAGACGTTGCTCAAGTATGTGATTAGCTCCAACTATAAGCGGATCCGGTCTGTGGAGTCGATCAACAAACAGTACTTGTTGTCAGACTTGTATTTCTTGGACAATTTGCGGTTGGTGAAGATATTCAAGAACAAGTCCAAGACCAAGGCGTTTGTCAAGACGGGGTCGCGATCCGACTTGGGGGTATTGCTCAACTTTTTGAAGGCCATGTTGGGGTTGGGAGAGAAGGGTGTTTTGGCGAATGATCTGTCTGTGAACTACATTGTGGATGTGTTGGATAAGAATGTGGATAGGAGTGTGAAGTTGTAGAGAACCACTAAGCACTCAATGAGCGAAGCGAATTGAGTGGTTAGTGAGTGCTCATTGAGTGGTTAGTGAGTACTAGTGAGTGGTTAGTGAGTACTAGTGAGTGAGTTGAGTTACTAGTGAATGAGGAAGAGGAAGAGAAAGAGAAAGAGGAAGAGAAAAGAGGGACAGAAGCACAGGATGTGCTTGGTTATTGACATTTGTAAGGAGAATAGCATAAACAAGGAGCTAAGCGAATTGTTAAGAGATGTAGTGACAATCGAGCGTAGCGAGATTGCAGGTACTGAAGTGTAGAAGATAAGGGAAAGTAGAAGGGAAGAGAGAGTAGAAGAGAGTAGAATACAGAGTAAAAGAGAGTGTAGAAGAGGGCAGAGAAGAGAAAGTAGAGAACGAGAAAGTAGATACTTCAAGAAGAATAATATTCGTTGTGTGGGGAAGTGAAATTGCGTTTGCAATCAAATTACCGAGACGGAGTGGGGCGACAAAAGATCAATTGCTGCAAAATAAAATTAGAGCAATGTACAAGGGAATCTAACAGGATGTAGCAGCCAAGAAATGGTTGCAAGCAAGTGAAGTCTTTCAGATTGTACTAGATTCTCTAATAGGTTTTCGTATAAATAGATGCTTAACTCTTACTGATTCTATCACTCGTACTGATTCGATCACTCGTACTGATTCGATCACTCGTACTGATTATATCACTCTGACTCTATCACTATACTGTACTATTCCATCTCAGAATACTCCAGAATCAGGACTCAATTGCTCGGATATGTAGGAGATCACACATTCTCATCTGTTCGCTGCGCAAAGCAACGGTTAGTATCTAAACAGCGCTCATAAGAGGTTAGAAGAGAAGCGAGAGCAAGCGACTGCAGAAGTTAGTAGAGTAAGAAAGGTAAGAAAGGTGAATGAAGGTGAATGAAAGGTAAGATAGGATGGTGGGTAAAGGTGATCAGATATGTAATGAGAGTAGAGAAGTATAGTAGATATGATAAGGATAGTGGATATGAAGGTGACAGTTGATAGGAAGAAGAGAGCGGATTTGAAGGTGACAGTAAATATGAAAGTGAGAATAGATATGAAAAAGTAAGATAGTAGATATCAAAGATAATAGAAGATATGAGGCAGGATAAAGCTATCGCTTTATCCTACCAATCTCGTAACATTCTCACGCAACTCACGTGACTCAAATAAGGTTGGACGATACGAGAGGTAAACAGAAACATCACACAATAGCGTGTGTTCGCGTATTGAATGCCGTCAACGGCAAAGACAAATAGACAAGCAACGTACAAGTACAAATAGTACAAATAAAAGTACAAATAAAAGTACAAATAGGCGACTGCAAACGTACAAATTAATTAGAGCATCGATGCAGCATGGTCTGAAAACGGTAAGTAATATCACGTAAGTATAAGTTATAGTGACAAATTAGTAAATTACTTTCTCCCCACCTGGCTAGATCTTCCCCTCCGTCAGATTGCACACGACGTTTGTGAGTTCGTTTTATGTTGTAGCTAGATTTGCACAGATCGTCGTTTCATCAAAAGATGTGGCACAAAAACACAAGACGACTATCAAAGCACAGTCACGAGAAGTCGCGAGTTACAAAGTGAACAATAGTACTTTTCACAAACGTGGGGTCTGTAAGCCACAAGGATTCCACCACTCATCAATCACTCATCCACTACACTTCTTATAATTCCACTAATCTTGATTAGTGGAAATTCTAATGTATACTAATCATGTTCTAGTCATGTTCTAGTCATGTTCTAATCATGTATACTAATGTATACTAATCATGTAAACTCTAACCATCCCAATCAGTCCATCTCCAATCCCAATCTCAATCTCATGTCCTTTATTTTTCCATCTACTTTTATTATTATTGGCCTAAGTATGTTCGTAACTCCAGACTATATCCACTAACAACTCCAGTCTACTTTTCAGCATTTCAGATTTCCAGACTTCCAGATTTCATCACAGCCCATTCCGCAAGTCCCACTACGGTGTATCTCCTGTATCTCCGCTGATATCTCCGTCACCCCATCCAACCAGCCTTCTCATCACCTGCAAATGATTTGCTAAAGTTTGAATTTCTTTTTTCAATTTCTTTTGGTGGCTGAGCGTAGCTCTTGTCAACGTTGACGTTTCACAAGATGGTGTTTGTAGTTGGTGTTGGTGTTGGTGTGGTATGATAATACCACCCAGATGATGTGGTGACGTGATGATGATATGATGATGTGTGATATGATATGTTGTATTGGTAGAATAGTTGGGAGAGGTAGAAAGAGAATAGGTAGAGGTAGAGGTAGAGGTGGAGGTGGAGGTAGAAGTAGAGGTAGAACAGGTAGAGGGGGTTAGTATAACATTGACTAAGCCGATGTAGTAGATCAGTTGAGATCATGTAGATGGAGATTGACGTTTAGTCGATGTCATGAAAAAAGGGCCTGCGCCCCAACGGGGCTCATCAAGACTCGGTCACCGTACGGATTGCACATACAGGCTTGATGATTAGGTTTACCAGCGCCGAGTAAATGGAGGGGGGGAGATACTAGAGAATGAGTGATAGAAGGTAGTAGAGAATGAGTAATAGAAGGTAGTAGAGAATGAAGGGAATAGGAAGGTGGAATAAGAGATGAAAGATGGAAGATGAAGATGAAAGGAATAAGGATAGAAAGAATAAGAGGTGAAAGATGAAAGATGAAAGATGAAAGATGAAAGATAGAAGATGAAAGATAGAAGAGAGAAGGATAGAAAAAGAGATGAAAGATGAAAGATGAGATGGAGGACAAACAGAAGAACAAACACAAGCAACACTATCGTCACTTTTCGTGTCTATACCCATATTCTCTGGCCCATCTTCTCTTCCTTCCTCTTTGACAACCTTCCCTCAATCCTCTAAACCTCTAAACCTCTAATTCTAATCCTCCCTTTGCTGGCTCGCGTATGTAAAGATAAACAGATAAACGGACTGAGTACCCCTATTGGATCGATGGTATATCACCCTGAGACGATCCCCTATTCCCAAAGAGAAAAAATAATCTCTGGAGAAGCAATGACGGAAAAAAGAAATCAGCGCGCCCATAAATACTTTGGGCTCCCACAAAAAAACATCAATCGATAAGGTAAACAGGACGATCGAGAACACGAACGAATATAACGGGACGTGAATACAGAACGTGAACAGAACGTAATACAGAACTTGAATAGAACGTGATTAGAACGTGATTAACTGGCTACGACTACCACAGACTACAGACTACAACAGAGCAAGTCCAAGGAAGGAAGGAATAGGAAAGCATAGCATAAGGCATAAGAGAAGAATAAGAGAAGAAAAGAATAAGAGGATAAGAGGATAAGAGAAGAATAAGATAAGGATAAGGGAAGAATAAGAAGAGAAGAATAGGAATAAGAGAAGAATAAGAAATAGGAGAGAATAGAACAACTTTTCTTGCTCAATGAAGAAGGAACTCAAATACATCATAGGTGCACACGTGGTGCTAATATTGTACCTTGTGTACCTCACCTTTGACCTCATAACGCTTTTGAATGACGATACATTCACTGATGCACTCTTGGATGTGGAGCTCAACCCCGTGGATGGGGTGCTTGACCGTCCGGCCATGATTCCCAAGATTATTCACCAGACATACAAAACTACTCTGATACCGGAGATTTGGCGACCGGGCCAGCAGGCGTGTGTGGACCTCCACCCAGACTACCAGTACATTTTGTGGACGGACGACATGGCCCGAGAGTTTATTGCCGAGGAGTACCCGTGGTTCCTCAAGACATGGGACGCCTACCCCTACCCCATCCAGCGTGCAGACGCCATCCGCTACTTTGCGCTTGTGCACTATGGAGGAATATACATTGATCTTGACGATGCTTGTGAGCGCAAGTTGGATCCGTTGTTGACGGTTCCGGCCTTTGTGCGGAAAACCATACCAACGGGAATCAGTAACGATGTGATGGGCTCTGTGCCACGCCATCCGTTCTTCCTCAAAGTGATTGATGACTTGAAGGCTTATCAGCGCAGTTGGTTGGTGCCGTACATCACCATTATGTTTTCCACAGGACCACTCTTTTTGTCCGTTATGTGGAAACAGTACAAGCGGTGGGGTGTCCCTGAAGCGGGCAAGATCCGTATTCTCATGCCAGAAGACTACAAGACCCACACATACTCGTTTTTCGCAATTGCCCCGGGACTGCTGTGGCACATGGACGACGCCAAATTTGTTAAAGGCATGGCGGACCACATTGTCCTTGCGGTGATTGGCGGCTTTTTGACTGCGGGCTTGATCTTCTACTTGGAGTACTTGTTTTACGTGTGGGTGTGTCTGGCGCTGTTCAAGCGTGGGGTCAAGTCGATTCAGATGGGTATCAAGAGCTTGATGGGGAGGGTGATGAAAAAAAAGAACTACGAGGCAGTGCCCAAGAGGTTGAAGAGGCGCTCGAGAAAGGACTCAAACTTGCTGATAAGAGAAAAGTACGCCGTGGATGGCGTGGTGATTGACTCGGATAAGGTCTTGCCCGATATTAGCGGGAGCAGTGCCGACGAGATGGAGGGGGATGAGATGGTGTAAAAGATATGACTACTGAGATGTCAGTGTCCCATATGACGACGTCCGACGAGACGAGGAGATGAGCAGCATGTATATTAATGATAATGAGAAAGAAGAAGAACAACGAGCAACAACGAGCGAAGCGAGTTGTGAGTAGAAATATAGTAGAGAAATAGCTAGCAACAGCTAGCAACAACGAGCGAAGCGAGTTGTTGCGAGAGTCGCTGGGGCAGTTGAAGTAAGACTATTAGGAGTGTGTGAGGTGCTATGATACTATGATGTACTGATACTATGACGTACTGATGCTATGACGTACTGATACTATGACGTATGGATGCTATGACGTACTGATACCATGACGTACTGATACTATGATGTACTGATACCATGATGTACCGATACTATGATGTACTATGGAGACTATGAGGTGTGTTAGAACTACATGCTGAGACCATCAGATAAGACTACAGTACTGGGTAAATAAAGTACTACCGTTTCTTCAACTTCCGAGCAATCAATCCATGAGCCATGTTCTGCATCGGAACACCGACCTACATACCGCAATCATTATCTGGGCAAAGTGGGGAAGGCCCACGTTTCAAGGTTCATTTTGGGTATGGACCAACACCGAGAGGCCGAGAATTGAGTATTGAGGGTTCAGCACGTATTGTTCTCCACAGCAATGTAGGCAATGATGGGGTAGGCAGGGCACAAAATAAGGCACTCAGCAATAGGGGATGATTACACTACCTGATCTGGATATGAAACAGGAGGAAGTGGAGGTGGAGGGAGGAAAGTGGAGGTGGAGGGAGGAAAGTGGAAAGGTTATGAAAGAAGAAAAGAGAGAAAGAAGGAATGAAAGTGGACCCTTGGACAGGGACGGAGGGTCCTGCGCATGTTACCCCTTTCTGAGTTAAATTAGAGTTGGTTGTAGGGTTGAAAAAATCACGTGACGTGAAACAGAAGATGGTGATAAGATAAGGAATAGAGAGGGTGGGATGGGGAGAGAGAATGTAGTTTGGGAGAATAAATATTAGGGATATTGGTGGAGATTGATGGAGATAGATGGAGATTCATGGAGATAGATGGAGATTCATGGAGATAGATGGATATTCATGGAGATAGATGGAATGAAGGTGGAGAGAACATATGGAAAATACCGAAATACAACCACGAATCTAGAAATCAAGAAGGCGTTTAAAAGAAGAAACCACAAGTAGATCAATTCTCAATTTCTTACTTTCTTGGAAAATAATCCGATTATTGTAATTATGGTCGAAATTCTCCGAAATTATAACTAAATTGGAGTGCTTTAGAGAAGGCCGATCGCCAGAGACAATGACGCAGGATAACAAGCGCGAGACCCCCGATTGAGTGGAGTCCTAAAAGCAGACTCCTGAACAGAAAGTAGACTCGTGAATAGAAAGACGTGAGACTCCTGAACAGAAAGACGATGACGTGATGGAGGGTTGCAAAAATATCCGTATTGGGTAGTGATTAGAAATTGATCGAAAACGAAAACCAGGGAGAAGAACCGGAGGGGAGAAGAATTAGAGGAATAAGAAGGAATAAGGTGAAAGAGAGGAGGGAGGGAGGGAGTAAACTGTAAAAGAAGTGTAAAAGAAGAAGTGTGAAAGAAGTGGAGAAGAAGTGTGAAAGAAGTTTGAAAGAAGGTGGAACAATTTAGAACAGTGAATGAACAAGTGAGATAGAAGAAAGTCAAAAGAAAAGAACATGTAATTTATGCACTTCGTAAAGTTTGGGTGTTGATTCGCTTTGATAAGATATCAATGCTCATACGCGGTCTATGAAGATGGCTTAGCCGAATTAAGGCCTAGATTGAGGCAGTTCGGCTTTAATGAGATCCGGGCTTAAAGGGATGTGAATCGATATTTTCTCCGGAAAAAGTGTCCAGAGTTGGGGTGGTGGTGCAGTTGTGGAGGTGGTATTTGTAGTGGTGGTATTTGTAGTGGTGGTATTTGTAGTGGTGGTATTTGTAGTTGTGTGGTTTTGGTGACATTTGTGTAATGAATACATCGTATACTTGTAATTTATTGTAGCTTTGGTACTGTGCATTCCGACTTTTCAGTCCACTCGAATAAGGTAACGGAAATAGCAGATTGGAAGACCGAGATTTTTGGTCTGATTCCAAAAGTGAAACATACGATCTTCCTTTCTTTTAGGTTGACCAAGAACAGACCGAGCATGTGCGATTAACAATTGGCGAGTAGGTTGTCGTTTCATGCAGATAAGCGAGTAACTTCGTATCTTCTCCTTTCAAGTGGCTAATCATTTTGCAACCATTAGTGCAATTTTGCGTGCAATTCAGACTTTGTGGCTTTTGGTTGCTCTATTTATTCAGTGAGCTACTCAATGAGCTACTCAATGAGCGAAGCGAATGAGTAAGTGAATTGAGTATGAAATTGAGAAAGTCGTAAGTAATCAAGTGAGTGAGAAGTTGAGAAAGTCGTAAGTAATCAAGTGAGTGAGAAGTTGAGAAAGTCGTAAGTAATCTGAGTGAGAAGTTGAGAGTCGTAAGTAATCAAGTTGAGTAGTAATCAATTAAGTATTCACAAGTAATTGAGTAATTAATTGAGTAATTGAGTAAGTAATCGTTGGTGATTCTAGGAATTCGTTAGTAATTGAGTAAGAAATAAAAATTGAGCAAGTGGATTGGTCAATCGTTTTTCTCTCTTTTCTTTCACCTACAATTTCCACGATCTTCAATATGCTCAATCGTTGATCTTATTTCTTGTACGTTTTGACCAATTTCAATCGTTCTTGTTTTTTCTCTATTTACTGACAATTGAGCAAAATGCTCAATCGTCTTCGCTATTTTCTCCCTCTTTTCTCCCTCTTTTCTCCCTCTTTTCTCCCTCTTTTCTCCCTCTTCTATAATCAAACATCGCTACTCAGTGTTGTCCAGTTATCCAGTTATCCAGTTATCCAGTTATCCAGTTGTCCACGTCAGTCTTTTGCTTTATCTCATCAAATCTTGCGTTCACTTCTCCTTGCTACTGTTTGCTCATAAGCATTCCACTGTCTTCAACCAACAATTGCTCGATTCTCAAGTGAAATTGTGAAGATTGTCAAATACTCTGATAACGTGAAAGCCATTGAAAGATAGAAGGGTCCCAGTTGGTTTATCAGTATGAAGTCGGCGAAGCTTTGAGTGACTTTGGATTAACGTTGGATCAACGATTTGGATCAACGGGATCAACAAACTTCAACAATTTGGTCAAACAAATACTTCAACAATTTGGTCAAACAAATGGAAGTTGATTTGTATTTCAGCAGTTCATTTGTATTTCAGCAGTTTATTTGTATTTCAGCTCAAGTTCATTTGGTCCGAGGAACAAATTTGTACTTCACAAGTTGGACAGATACAGTACTGCACTATCTGTCAGCCCCCACCTTCAACAACTCCATTCCCTCCCTCTCGTACCTCTCCTTTGCGTCTCTTTCCAAAACCTGCTTCATCATGTCACTCAACCTATCCACCCTCTCCATGCTATCCATGGCCAATTGCACCAACTTTGCGGCATCCAACGGCGTTCCCCCATTTTTGATCAACTGGATTAATTCTCTATTCTTGTTCAACGTCACCACCATGTTGCCATCACGCACCAACTCCTCCTTGAGGTTGGCGTCCAAGATCCACTGGACATCATCGCCCTCCGACTTCACACCGGTTTCCTTATCAACCAACGAGTAGAAGGAGTATGTGAGACAAATCGGCACGTGGAGAATGCTTAATGCCACGGGCTGTCTCTCGTTCATGTCGTGGATCACCACGCGCTCGTCTACAATGCTCACGTCTGGTTTGCGGTAGTGTTGGAGAGCCAACATCACTGCAAAACACCCACTGTCGATGAAATTACCGTCAAAGTTGAGGAAGTTCACGTCTGCCTGGACGTTCCACACCTTTTCACCCGCTACAATGCACAAGTTCTCGAGGTCAAGGGCCGAGGATCTCTTGATGGCCTTTTCGATGACCCTGCTCACAATCACCTCTTCGTTGGAGTTTTTGTAGTTGTCAAACTTGGCAAGCGCCATTGACCCAATCTCGCAGTTGATGTTGAAGATGCCTTCAAACGGCCGGTCGTCGTAGGGTTTATCGACCGACGCCAGGACACGGACCGCCACTTTGGTGTGACCCCATGCGACTTCAACGTACCCGTATTCATCGGGAGATATGTAGATGGAGGGCTCGCGGAGGTCACCAAGACCTCGGCCGTCTAACCGGATCGATTGCTTGAGGGCTTCAAGGAGATAGCCCCGTTCGTTGGTGGATATTTCAATGTTCCTAGACATAGAGAGCGAAAGAATGAAAGTGAGAAAGTCAAAGAAAGATGAAGTGAGAGAAACAGAGAGAAGAGAGAGGAAACTGATAGAGAAAGAGGATGAAAGAGATAGTAAGAAGAGAAAGAAAGAGGATGAAAGAAAGTGAAAGAGGACGGAGCATCGAAGAGTATGATGTTTAGTATGTCATCTCAATACTGCATATGGTGAGATGATGAAGATGAAGGTGATGAAGATGAGCCAAAAATAAGAGAGTAGACAGAACAAGTAGACTGACAGAACAAGTAGACTGACAGAACAAGTAGACCGACAGAACAAGTAGACTGACAGAGCGTTTGAATACAAGTTGAAACAGTGAGATGGGTAAGAAGAAACACTAAGATTAGTTGCAGATTTAGGGAAGTAGATGGGAGGAGATAAGGTGAGATGAGAGAAGGTGGTAGAAAAAAGAATGTAAGAGGCTGAATGTTGTAGAGGCTGAATGTTGTAGAGGCTGGGATGATTTTGCTGATAATTCAATTTATCTTCATCTTTACATAGACGGGGGCCCTTTTATCTGCCTAATTCCTCACTATCTCCTCACTATCTCTCGCTATCTGCCTCCTGCTTCTTGGCGTAAATGTGATACCGACAAACTTATCCAATTATTCAACTCCCACAATATATAACAGCTCAATTCTACCAGATTACTTTTATACTGCCTTCAAGCTCCACTCCCAGACCATTTTTAATTCATTCAAAGAACTCCTTCGTTGTTTTTGCAGGGGTAAGCGGGTATGAGGTTTACGCACACTCGAAAATAATTAACGTTGAAGGAGGGGAAGTAATAGATGATATGAAGAAGAAGTCAGTCGAAGTATCAGATATGATATGAGGAAGAAATAGTTCTTAGAAACATCGGATCTCTCATCTAAATCTCCAAAATCTTGGGTTTTTCAGTTACTAGGATTCTCTTTTCAGCTGTGATTGCTAACAAATCGTAGATCTTGACTTGTTGATATTCTTTATATGTCTATAGATATTCTGTGTACTTATCTATTTCTCTCCTTCTCTCCTTCTTTCCTTCTTTACTGGAATTAGGTCGTATCTTACAAAGTATCGAAGTATCTGAAGTATTTCACTTTGTTCGAAACTTTAGATACAATACTTCGTTCGATACTTTTCATTTTTTCAACACCATTCCATGTTACGCCAACTCCCACGCATTCCCCTCCGCCAAACCGCCCCCCGGGCCTTTGTGAGGCAATTTGGCGACGTTCCTAACAGCCTCAACTTCTTCCAGCGTGAAAGTCTTCCTGCCAACACAATCATTCGGTTTGTCCCCCAGCAAACCGCATGGATCGTTGAACGTATGGGGAAGTTCCACCGTATTTTGCCCCCCGGATTGGCGTTTTTACTCCCCGTTGTCGACAAAATCACCTACGTGCAGTCGCTCAAGGAAGCCGCGATTGAAATCCCCTCCCAGAACGCCATCACCTCCGACAATGTCAGTTTGGAGTTGGATGGTGTCTTGTACATCAAGGTGACGGACCCCTACAAGGCGAGTTACGGTGTTGAAGACGTCAAGTTTGCGATTTCCCAGCTTGCTCAAACAACCATGAGGTCCGAAATTGGCTCGCTTACCCTCGACAATGTGCTCAAGGAGAGACAGGCCCTCAACATCAACATCAACCAGGCCATCAATGAGGCCGCGAAAAACTGGGGAGTCGAGTGTTTGAGGTACGAGATCCGTGATATTCACCCGCCCCAGAATGTGCTCGAGGCAATGCACCGCCAGGTGAGTGCGGAGCGTTCCAAGAGAGCAGAGATTCTCGAGTCAGAGGGAAGCAGACAGTCGAAAATCAATATCAGTGAGGGAGAAAAGCAAAGCATCATTTTGGCCTCGGAGGCCAACAAGGAGGAGCAGATTAATCGCGCAAAGGGTGAGGCAGAGTCGATATTGTTGAAGTCGGAGGCAACGGCAGAGGGATTGAAGAGAATCGCAGAGGCAATCCAAAATACACCGGGTGGAGAGAGCGCAGTGAATCTCCAGGTGGCCCAGGAGTACATCAAGCAGTTTGGAAACTTGGCCAAGGAGTCGAATACAGTTGTGATCCCATCGAATTTGGGTGATATGGGGAACTTTATGGCTTCGGGGTTGGGCATTTTTAAGAGCTTGGAGGATAAGAAGAGGAGGGAGGAGAAGTAGAGCATAGATGAGTGAGCATAGATGAGCGAAGCGAATCTATGCGATGTTTTCAGACGTCAATAGACTCATCTATGCGATGTATATGAGAAGACTTCAACTCATTTAGGCGGTGTCGAGATAGCCAACTCATCTATGCGGTGAAAATGCCAACTAATCTAGGTGTCGAGAATACACCAAAGACTCATGTGCGGTGTTAAGAATTACCAAATAGTGCTAAGTCATACATTTGATATGGCTTAGGAGAGTACAGAAAAGTAAAAGTACTGGGAGTACGACTACATATTTATCAAGAGGTACTACCTATGTTGACTTATGAGCTGGGTGACCAGACTTGAATGAAGTTTATGTAAATAGAAATGTAGAAAGTATGCAAGCGAGTAGGTCAATGGTAGTTGGAATGAACGAGGTATTTAGTATCGAGCGAAGTGACATTCTTGCCAATGCGATTGAGTAAGTACAAGTATTACTACGAAGTACTAATACTGTACTGGTGAGTACTAATACTGTGCTAACACTACTACTATAATAAATTTAGTATTACAGGTGCTACATAGAAAGTACTAAGATACACTAGTGGTGCCATTTTTATTAATGCTTGAACTGGTGGTGATATACTTTGGAGGGGCTTGTGAGTTTATATGCTCTGTCTATTATTTTGGTGCCGCTGAAGGCGGGAGTCTGATAAAAGCTGGAACGAAAAGTTGAGAAAAGCTGGAATTGATGATGATGGGAGATAACCAACAGTTGAGCAAATCAAGCGGGAATTGATGATGATGGGAGATAACCAACAGTTGAGCAAATCAAGCGGGAATTGATGATAATGGGAAATAACGAACAGTTGAGAAAACCAAGGTTCTGCAGAGAATAACAAACAATCAAGCTGAAACTGCTACTGCTGGGAAAACGAACAATTGTTCAAATCAAAGTGGAACTGCTTGGGAATAACGAACAATCTCGCTTCGCTCGATTGTTCTTATGCCCTTTTAAAAAACCCATCCAACGCACCCTTCCCCCTTTCCACCTTCTTCACATTCTTCTTCTTCACCTCCTTCTTCACCTCCTTCTTCTTGCCCTTCTTCGCCACCTCCGCCATATTTGACTCCACGAACCTCATGTTCTTCTCCCTCTCCATCACATCCTTTTTGTGCTGTTCCAACCCCCCAAAGTCGAATTCCGCCCGCACCTCATCCCGTATTGACGGACTATATGACCCACAAATAAAATCCACAGCCATCGACTGCACCGCAACTCTGAGCATATCGTCCTCCACTACGTCGTCCATTAGCACCGATTGTCGTGCCCTATCATATAAGCTAGACTTCGTATCCATCAAGTGTGTGGCTAATCGCACGCTTTTTTCCTTGACAAAGGCCACTGCCTTTGAAACTGTGAACTTGTAAAATGCCTCTCCTCCCTCGTGTTTAACTTCGCAAATTGGCTCGAGCAGACGCGATACAAGTTCTTCGTTGAGTCCGTAGACCCAATCGCCGATTTGGTCCATGATATCTTGCAAAGACGCGAATCGACGGCCCAAGTCCGCGCTTTTCATAATAGTGATGAAGGTGTACGTGAGGTTGAATTTCGATGAAACAACCATTCGGGGTGATTGGATGATGGCTCCGGAGTCCTTCAACTCACTTCCTGTGCTTCCCGACTTGTCTGAGTTTCTCTCTATAATGAGGGAGCGTACATAGTCTCCGGAATTGGTTTCAGGCGCATTGGACCATGCTGTCTTGGTCATCTCATTGAGTTCGTAGATTTGGCCATTACTGAGGAGGCATGGCTTTTGTTTGGAAATGTCGGTGGGTAGGGGGAGTGATATGAGCTTGAATGAGGGGACATCGGGGGGTAGAAGGAGTACTTTGGAGGATTTGTCGATCATACTCGAAACAATTGAGCGCAGCGAAATTGTTGAAAATATGGGGAAGAAAAGTGAAGATTGAACATGAACATACAAAGAATGACATAGATGAACATAAACACACGAAGAATTACAATAGATGAACATAAACATTCACAGAATCATAGAGAAAGTTTCTTAAATATGAACAATCATTAGAGAAGTCATGCTTAAACATGAACAAGCGGTGAATATTCAATAAATAAGGAGTATCATTGACCCAGAATCATTGCTTCTGAGGACCTATTTTGTCTAGCTATTATCTCAAAAAGTCAATTCAGTTCTTCGTAATACCACTTCTCCATATTTCGGTTATTGTATGCTGGCTAGTGTCAAGTAAGCAATTATGTAAGCAAAATAGATCGATCTGGAGTTACCAGGTAGCACAGTTATGAAGACCACATCGAATGTAAGCGACCACATCGCAATTGGCTAATTGTAATTGCAAGATGAATAGAACTGAAACGATCATTTTAGTGCCCAAGCTGGACTAGTCAACTCTGATCCAGTTCCTGTTCAATTTTTCTGGGAAACAGCCTTAGTAGAGGAGGTTTGGGTCACTAGAGTAAAGCATTCGAATGCGGAAGCGACGTTCCTTAGTCAAGTTCAAAAGGTGTGAAATATATCTTTCAATTACAGTGCGGTTTGTATGTCGGGTCGTTGAATGTACTTCAATGATGAATGTCATGAAGTGGGTGTAAGCTTCCAAGAAACCTGTCTTGGCCTTTTTATTACCTTACTTTCTGGAGTCTCAAACCTGACTGAAACCTCGAAAGGCTCAAATTACAACTGGTTTCTCTTGGTATTTTGGACGTACTGGCTTCAAGTTTTTCCTGAGCTCAGACATGTCGACAGTCTTGAGAACATGTGCCAAAGTTTTCTTTGGCAGACTAACTTGGACTTCAAACAGCTTCAAAGGATCAGTTAATTTGGATTTGACTGGTAATTTGGATTTGACTGGTTTCAAGTTAATTTCAGTATTGATCTGGAGAGTTGTAGCCGAGGGATGGAAATGTAGATTGTGTACGTTTTCAGCTGTGTGACCAACCTCAAACGGTTCCGAAGGATAATTTTCACCACGTAAATATCTCTGAAAGCCAGCTTTTTCCTTCATCATGGCGATCTTTTCCAACAATGCCTGCTCTAAGGTCTTCACTTTGGGAACATTAACCTGAGGGGCTTTCAAAGATTCCTCTTTCTTCTCTATATTCTCTGATAAGAATGCTTTGTTCCCACTCTCTTCGATCTTTGGGAAGATCTCTTGCACCTCAGTGATCACCTGGTAAGAAAGTAGATTCTGTAGGAAGGTACCATTATTCAAATTTTCAGGTTCACTTCTGAAAAGTGGGTTTGGAGCAGCAGAACCCAAATGTTCTAGTGCAAATTCATCAATTTTCTTTTGAAGAGAATAGAAACCCTCAAAGTTCATGGCCTTTTGAGAGAATTCTCCTTGGAAATTAAGATATTTCAAAGAAGCTTCAGTGTCTTGAGGGACGCTCACTATACCTCGAACCTCTTCCAAAGCCTCTTCAAATACAGCTTCTGTGAAATTAGAATATGACTCGAATGTGTAGTTTTCGAAGGACTTTGTGTAAAAAGTATAGGGAGCCTGGAGATTCAAGTATTTCCCGCTAGAACTAGGATAATTCAACATGTTCTCGTTGAACTCCCATTCAATTGGAAAGTTTTCACAGCTAAAACCAGGAGGGTCCTTGTTTCTCCAATCTCGTTCCGGTTGATTTGTTATTGGATAGAAGTTTTGGGTCTGTGACAGGGGAGTTTGAGTTGCTTTTGAGTATAAATGCGGCTCACGCGAGACATCTTGGCAATAGGACCACATTACTGAGTCATTAATGTTATCAAACCTTTCTTTGTCATCCTCCTCCTCCCTAAGTTCTCGATAGAATAATAACTCCTGAGACTCGGATGGGCTAATACGCAAAAATTGGCGAATGCTCCACAATTCCAGGGCTGGTGGGACCTTGGAATCGGCGTGAAATGTACTTTTTTGGCGGTAGCGGTTAATGTATACAGAGCACATAGCAATTGTGTTTGTGAATAAAAGTAGATATGAATTGAGTGAATTTCGCGCCTCTAATTATGTTGATCCTGCAAATTAAAGAGTAAGTACCTTTTCTGGAAATATTTCACGGTCTAATGTGTACAGCAAAAGCGTATTTGAAGGCGCTTGAACGGCGACGGAAATAGCGTCTAAGCGAGTCTTCCTTCCAAGTGAGCAAAATTTCGTTTGCAGATGATTTCGATATCAAAAGCACTCAGTAACTATATGAAGTGTGTTTACTTACCGAGTGAATTGGCATACATCTTTCCTGTCTACAATTGCTGCAAAAACTTTTTGCACCCAATCGCAACATGTAAAATTAGCAATTGACTTTCGTAACGTACATATTTTACAGTTTACAAGGGCAGATTTCGCAGCCAGATAAAGGTCACTTTCCAAAACATCCAAAGCGACTGCCACTGTAATTGGTGTATTCAATTACCCTCAGTATATTGTTGATACTTCCAAAAGAATTTAAGCCTGAAGTTGATGTTTATGGTGGGGCTTATTGTCGGCACGCTTTTTATAGCAACGCAAGCTGACGTTTTGGGGTTGTCAGTACCTTCCCGATACTATTCTCCGGAGTATCTTGGAATATGTTAGGTCTGTTCAAATTTGGATGAGGGAGTTCCAAAAGGAGCGATTGGGTTCAAAATATCTTGTACCAATTGTGGACCCCAGTAGATTGAACGTGGAATTTCTGTGGGAATTGTAAGCACCCACCCCACTTCAACTAACATCGAGGTGCGATGTATTTAAAAATAGAAGTAGTTACCAGTCTTGAAATCTTGTAGAAGTTAGGTAAGCGATGAGTACACTAAAGTCGGTGTTGGGCTAAGGCAATAAGTGCCCATTGTTTAGAGATCTAGTGAACAATTCAACTCCTTAATCTACACTCCGTATTAATTGTATCTATAATGCACATAAATAAATAATGATGGTCACCGTATTTGGCCAGTTGAATGGCATCTGAATCAGGGAAATAAAGTTGTTAGCTTTTGCAAAACTGTACCTTCCGGTTTCAAAGTTTGGCTATGTTCATGCTTTTCATTACTCGTATCAGTTTGTTTTTAGCTCAATCCTGCCAAACCTCTGATATAATCTCTCACTGGGTTGATACTGGCCAACACAATCATCACCGTACCAAATACGGAGAAACTCAAACTGCTCATCAGCGCCGCCCGTGGGTTCTTGTGCAACAAGTCAGCCGTGGCAATTGCACCACCGTTGATTCCCAATGTCACTCCTCTTGTAACGTAGTCATTCACTGGCACTCTCAAAAGCTTGAAGAAATAGTCTCCCGAGAGCACCAAAATGATTCCACTCAACACAGTACACACCGAGGTCAAGGAGATATTTCCGTCCAAAGCCACGATCAACGGAGTTCCCAAGGCAAGTGTAGTCGAACGACCAATGAACCCAATAGCCCTGGTTCCCTCTATGCCAATGTTGTAGCAAATGAGAGGGTAGAGGAAAAAAGTGAGCACGATCGACACCACAATAGGAGGCATCAAGATCCAAAAGTTGCGGGTAAAGTCCCTGCGGTGGGTGAACATGGGAAGCGAAAGTGCCACAATGGAAACATCCATCATGGAGGTCAAAAAATCTCCACAGCCAGGCCATTTTGGAGTGGCGGTGTAGTTATCGGGCAGAATACTCGTTTCCTTACCTGCATTCAAAAGGACTTTCCCACTGAAGAGATTGAGGTATGTTTTCCCCGTTTTGTAAAACTTCAAATCGTCAATAAAGCCCTTTGGCTTGCCCCCGTGGTATATAAGCAGCCCGATGAAACACACAAATAAGACCTCGGCAGTACATGTGAGAATCGGGTGAGCAAACTTTTTGGTTTTAGGAAACTTTTCTGGTATGAGAAGTGCAATACGGTAGGATACCACGGTCAATCCAAGGTGATATGGCAAAAGGGTGTGGATGGATTTGATGTAGTAGAATGGGATGGAAACAATAAACAAAAGAAGGTACAACCCCCAGTCGATATATTCTGCAACGAAAAGGGCAATTTTTTGTTGGTCTTCGGAAAGTCTGGAGAGTTTTTCATCGGTACCTTGTATGCTTCCTTCCTTTATACTTGGAGCACTGTCTCCGTTCTTGAGACTATTTCTATCCAATACCTCCATCTCGATCTCTCCGTCTTGAGGAACAGAGCCAGGGTAAGTTTTGTGGTTTGATTTGTAGACTGGTTGTGGCATCGAAGGTCCATCAACAAATGGGTCTACAGGGGTAGAAATACCAGACGTGGATGGAGTACCAGTTGGTGTACCAGCTGGCGTAGCAGAACCAGCGGAACCCACAAACCCAGCGGAGCCAGTTGGAGATGGGGTTTCAGTAGGAGATGGAGTTGGGGAAATACCCATTCCGGAATCGTTGGTGAAAGGAACTTCACCCGCATAAGCTCTAGGGACCTTTTTGTCGCCATTTGTCTTCAAACTTTGTAAATCGATGGTTGTGATATCATTATCGACAGTGGTGGTGAATGCAGTATCTGGAGCAGGAGACGAGATGCTTTCTTTATCATCCTTTTCTTTAGTGAGGGTGTCCTTGTATAAACCAAACTTTTCAAGCATCCATTTGAATGCCACGATAAGATACACATTCACAGCCATCAAAGCCACCAAGCCCACAACAAACACAGCTGCGATCTTGGCACACTCTACAAATGTGATGTGCTCAGAAAGTGGGAGCACAATAAAGGCAGGAAGGAAACATGTGTTGATCCACACAAGTGTAAAGTTCATGGAGGGTTTGATGAGTGCAAGGTAGTTGTTAAGGGTCCACAGGGAATAAGCACGTACTTGGGCCGATTTGACCGAGGTCAAAAATGACAAGACACAAAGGAAGACCAAGTTGATCAACATCCCGAGAACCAGCGCGGGAAACTTGATTTTGGCCACATCTGCTAAAAGGATGTTGAAGCCATATAAAATCATTAAAATGATGATAATTCCAAAGGGAACAATGACATACAGGCGAAATAGGTGGCCGCGGGAATGGAAAAGACCATAAAATATGGCTTCAGCGTATTGGGATGCGTTCATCGAAAAAATAGATAAACGAATTATGGCCAATAAACTAATGAATGACAGTCAATGGATACTTTACCAATCAGTTGTCAAAATCGATAAGGTTCAATTGCGCACAACTTCGTGATGACTTTTGGTTTTGTGTACTGGAAGATACCGAGGAACGTTCAGGACCTGAAAAGTTGAAAAGCGATTTTCAAGCTGTGGTAGGGAATGTATGTGTAGTTCGGATGAACGTCTTGGGTAGAGTTTTTTAATCCTTTTCTAGAGGGTAATCTTTTCAAATAATGGTCTTCAAATGGTTGGTCTTTAGATGATTGGTCTTCAGATGGGGTTCTTTAGATGGTTGGTATGGTGGGTCCGACTAATTCCTTAACAAAGGTTGACAGCTGGTTCGATCCTACTGTTGATAGTGTGGCAAATGCTAATCAATGGTTGCTATCAATCTGATCAAGTATATGTAATGTGGAATTGGTGGATCAGCGGTTGTGGTATCGACTGATACTGTGGGATGACAATCTGTAGATGACTATGTAGATTGTTGTCGATTTACTGTCGATGACTACCGATGACACTATAAACTGTAATGTTGGATGGTTCAAGTTCAAGTGTTACCCAATCCTGAGATATTGTATGAAATGTTGAGTCAAAAGTTATTTATTTTGCTGGGGTAGTTTTATACGGCAACGATCCTTTTCCCCGGACCGGAGTCATTTTTCGCGCGGTCACGGCTAAGAGATAAGAGGACCAACGGATCCACAAACTAAAAAGGGAAGTATGATAGTCTGTATGATTGAGTCTGTATGATAGTCTATATGGTTGAGTCTGTATGATTGAGTCTTATGACAATCTAAATGGTCGAGTCTATAAGGCTGACATCAAATCGAAGTTGGTCAGAGTCACTGATTAGTGATTCTGAAAAACTCCCTACTTTCATTCTCTGTCATTAAGTAAATTTAGACCATTGTTTACTGTGAAAGCGAATGCTTTTACCGTCATTCGGACTGCTATTGTTTAAAGAACGAATCAGCTTCTTATATGCCCAAGGGGTTAGATATCGGCAAAAAAAATGGCTATAGGTTTGTGATTTTTTGATAGAGATTGAGAGAGATTGAGAGAGACTTTCTGCTTCAACACCAACTTTGAATGAACAGGAAACGGGTGCAGGCAATGTGAAGTCAATGTGAAGTCAATATGCTATTTTCAGTTTTTGCATCAACTTATTCGAATATGAGGTGAAAAAGGTGAAAAATTTCAGTAAATTATCAACTCGGATCAACGGTGAAAACGACACTTTACCACAAAGTTGAATCAATGGATTAAATATTTCTACTCGCCAACCTCCAGGAGAGAAAATTCAAGATAAGACAACCAGCAATACTTTCAAAGCAGAATTAAAAGCTGCCCAATCCTCAAATTCTTGGATCATTTAACAAGATTCCTCAAATGAGTTCCCAAATGATGTTCCCCAATCAATTTCCTGTTCTTCTAAGTTAAGAAACCCATCGATTTTGCCCATATATATATCTTCACCTCTGGGTAATAAATCGCACTGCAAAATTCAATTATCTCTTGTCTCGGAAATCTAATCCTGAAAGGATCAGCCACAAAGAAAATTTCAACCGTTATTCTTGTACCCATTACTAAGCTGGTCCCCAGAAAAACACCAAAACTTTTTCATCTACTATTGAGGTTTTCTATGTCCAATTATGAACTTTCTAATATTATGTAATTTCTGCTAACTCTACACTTTACTCTCACTTTACTCTACTTTACTCTACACTTTTCTACACTACTCTACACTTTACTCCACTTACTCTACACTTGCTCTATATTTACTTTACATTTTACTTTAAATCACCCTACTCACTATCCTATTAAACCTTTTCTATTAAACCTTTTCTATCCTCTTTAACCTTCTTTAATTTCTCCAGTATCGCCATATCAGCTGTGCTTAGATTACTCCTGCACACAAAAATCCCACCATATCACATGACATCACATCCACCATATAAACCCCAGACATGCCCACATTGGGTGGTATGCCTCCCAACGCTAATATCGAGACCTCACTGAAGGCGTCTGTTCTGGGTTCTGTCCCCTCCGAGACCTCCGGGTCGCTTCTCAAAGCGAACCCCTTTGGGATCCTCTCGGATCCGGCTTCGTTGACTGCGACCTACTATACGAGCCCCCAAACCGTTATTTCGCAGGCCATCTATTCGATTTCCAGCAAGATCTTCAGTTTCGAGACCCCTACCGCCCCCGATCTCCTTGACTCCCATGTTGCGCTTTGGTCCAACCACTTCCAGCGTAAAAATGCGTTTGGTGTGGTGCCTGTGGTCCACCGTCTTGAAGTGAGACTGGGTGCCTCCAACACTGTTTTGGGGTACTACTCCAAAAACGGAACCCATGGCCAACCACTTTCCATCTTGGCAGGTGCCCAGGCTCTCCAGTACATGCAGCCCCAGCTCGCCGGTAGCCGTGAGTCCAACCTCCCATTGGCTCTCAATATCAGTGCAGTTGACTACGACAAGAGTGTCTTCTCCAACTATGGAGCTGCCTTGGGTGTTGCACGTGCTTTGGGGTACACCGTTGTGCTGCCCACGACCTTTGGGGGCTCCGATGTCCAGGACATGGTCTTGTTGAACCAGTTCCTTGCCGCGTACCTCGGGCGCCCATCCGTACACCTTTTCGAAGGCGCTGAGTTTGTCAAGACCTTTTCCAAGTTGTCTGGGTTGCGCAGTCTCGAGGAATTGGGCACTCTCTACACCCAGGTTTTGGCAGCTGCAAAAAAGGTTCCAAAAAAAGCCCCCAATGCGGCAATTCCCGAAAAAATCTCAGAGGTTGAATATGCCCTTCAAACCTTTAATGGCGTGGCCGGTACCAACTACTCTCTTTTTGAGTACAGCGGAGCCTCCCAGCCCCTGACTGTGTTTGTTGCCTACGGTGCTTATGAATGCAGCAGATTGAGCGGAGTAATTTCCAAGGTCCCAGGTGCTGGATTAGTTTCTGTGAGAGTGGCTCTTCCATTTGGAGCCGAGGCATTTGTTGAAAAGATTCCATCGAGTGCTAAAAAAGTTGTTGTTTTGGCCAGTGAGACCCACGCCGACTTGCTTGGAGATGTGACCGCCGCTTTGTTCCAGGCAGGCCGTTACCACCAGGTGCGCGTCGACAGTTTTTCGTACCCCAAGGATTTTGTGTGGACCCCAATCACAGCCACCAAAATCTTGAGTGAGTTTGGCGACTTTGACTTTAAGGGTGTTTTGGACGGCCCAGTCCACCAGACCCACGGAACTGAAAAGGCATTGATTGCAACCTCTGCTCCCCAAGGAAAGTTTGCTTTCTGGGGTCTTGACACTGGGGTGCTTGTCTCCAACAGTGACAGATTGGCATTGTCGATGTCTTTGGATACTGACAAGAACGTGAGCGTTCGTTCCAAGTTTGATAACGGATCAGCAGGTGGAATCTTTCACTCTGAGATCGAAACTTCAACCGGTACCAGTGTTGGAGTGGACTCTGCGGATGTGGTTTTGGTTGACGGAAGTTCCATTCTCGAAGACTATGACGTTTTGGCAACTGCCAAGCCAGGTGCTTCTGTGATTCTCACGTCGCACAAGGCCATCAAAACGTCTTACGAGGAAGACATCGTGGCCAAACTCCCAGAGGAGTTCAGATCTACGCTTATTGCCAACCACAACTCTTTGAGTATCGTGGACTTTAGCACTCTCGGAGACCTTGAGGGAGATGTGGGCGACTTGGGAGCCAACTTTTTGATCCAGATTGCTTTCTGGAGAAAGGCAGTGCCTTCGGCAGACAATGGGTACATTGTCAACAAGTTGTTGCAAGCCAATGGAAACGACTTTGAATTGTTGGGTGCTGTCTTGGAAAAGTTTGTCACTAGTGCAAGAGAAAAGGCATTGGTTGATGTTGTTGTGGAGGTGAAGGAGGAGAAGGAGGAGAAGGGGGAGGAGAAGCAAAAGGAGGAAAAGAAGGAGGATACTAAAGAGAAGGAGGAGGAAAAGAAGGAAGAGGAAGAAGAAGAAGAACAAGTTAAAAACTTCTTCGTTAAAGAAACCTCCTTCTTTGGAAACCCACGTAATTCTCATGAGAGTGTTGAGGAAACGTTCCACACTGCTACCCAAGACATTGCAGTCAAGCTTGCTTTCCCTGAAGCTTACGGAGTTACCAAGGACTTGCGTCCTGATCTTCCAGTCAAGAACTTTGTGGTGAAGGTCCAGGAGAACAAGCGTTTGACTCCTTCTGAATACTCCAGAAACATTTTCCACATTGAGTTTGATACCACTGGAACGGGCTTAAAGTACGAAATTGGTGAAGCTCTTGGTATCCACGGTAGAAACCCATCTGAAGCCGTTGAGGACTTCCTCAAATTTTACGGTGTCGAAGGTGATTCTCTTGTTCAAGTAACCAACCGCGAGAACACCGATCTCCTCGAGGTTCGTACTGCAAGACAGGCTCTCACTGAGAATGTGGACTTCCTTGGAAAACCCCCCAAGCGTTTCTACGAAGCACTTGCGCAGTATGCCAAGGACGACAAACAGGCTGAACAATTAAAGAAGCTTGGGTCTGGAGAGGGGGCCGCAGAGCTCAAGAAGCGCCAGGACGTGGACTTTGACTCGTACTTCGATGTATTGGCTGAGTTTGACAGTGCAAGACCAACGTTCAGCGATTTGGTGGGAAGTATTATATCTCCTTTGAAGAGAAGAGAGTACTCGATTGCGTCGTCGCAAAAGATCCACCCTAATGCTGTCCATTTGTTGGTTGTGGTTGTGGACTGGGTGGACCCACGTGGAAGAACCCGTTACGGTCACTGTTCCAAGTACTTGTCTGACTTGGCGATTGGAGACGAGTTGGTTGTGAGTGTGAAGCCATCGGTCATGAAGTTGCCTCCTCTTCTGACACAGCCAATTGTGATGTCTGGATTGGGTACTGGACTTGCCCCATTCAAGGCATTCATCGAAGAGAAGATCTGGCAACAGCAACAGGGTATGGAGATTGGCGAGGTGTACCTCTACCTTGGATCCAGACACAAGAAGGAGGAGTACCTTTACGGAGAGTTGTGGGAAGCCTACAAGGATGCGGGTGTTTTGACACACATTGGAGCTGCTTTCTCGAGAGACCAGCCTGCCAAGATCTATATCCAGGACAGAATCAGAGAGTCGATCGAGGACTTGACAGATGCAATTGTCACCAAGAACGGGTCGTTCTACTTGTGTGGTCCAACATGGCCTGTTCCTGATATCACTGCTTGTTTGGAAGACATTGTGAAGAATGCCGCTAAGAAGAAGGGCGAGGAGATCAAGGATGTTGGAAAGGTGGTTGAGGACATGAAGGAGGAGGGTAGATATGTGTTGGAGGTATACTAGATTATTTATAGTTCACAATTGAGCGAAGCGAAATTGTGGTTAGTAAGAGTATATGTAGTGATTAAGCACAATGAGCGAAGCGTGTGGTTAGTAAGAGTATGTGTAGCTAAGTACAATTGAGCGAAGGGTGTGGTTAGTAAGAGTATGTGTAGTGACTAAGTGAAGTACAGTGGGGAGTCAATAAGGGAAGAGTAAAGTGAAGAGGTACACTTATAAAAAAGAAGGAGAGTGAGTTAAGAGAATGAGGAGGAGGTCATTGGAAGGTTCAGGTGAACTCTGATGAAACACATTTTCGAAGTCACAAACATTCTGATGTCACATCGACTGGATTGTGCCCCCAATTAATTAACCTAAATGCCAATCAATTAACCCAATTCAGCTTCAATTAATTAACCTGATTCATTTTTAATTAACCTTCAATCATTAACCCAATTCAGCTACCTTCAGCTTCAATTAATAATCTGATACTGATTCGTCTTTATTGCAAAAAATAGAATCGAATTATGCTCTTGTGAACCTTCCATGCCACACATTCTAGATTCGCTTCGTACATAAGGTGTTAAGGCTATCTCCGAGGGAATGCCGCACGTCCACAAAGAGAAGATCTAATAAAGTTTATCTGGATCCCACGTTGTGCAATGATGTCAGATTTTTCGGAGCCAACCTTGTGTGTTGCACAAAAAGCGTGGAATAGCATTGCTCAAGTAAGACCCTGCCCAATTCACAAGGGGCCAAAGATTTTACCACTTTGGGCCCCAGTTGGTAGTGCTTGTGGGTCTGTTATTTATTCTACTCTGTTCTAGTCTACGTTACTGCTCTACTGTTCTACCCACTCTTCTGTTACTCTTCTACTCTACTGTTACTCTTCTACTCTTCTACTCTACTGTTACTCTTCTACTCTTCAACTCTATTACTCTTACTCTTCTCTTACTATATACAGTCAGCCGTCTTATTTTCAGATGCTTAACGTATAACGTATACAATTTCATGTTAACTTTCCGCTGTTCTAGAACCATTTCCGTTGGCTGCGAAAATTGGGGCTTTTTGTGCCCAAATGCGTGGCTCAAGATGGAGTCAATGTTAAAGTCAATTTTAAAGTCAATTCAGGCACACAAAGCACGGCCGAAGCCGTACAGAAGCCGTGCCATGTATGTAAGTGACAGCCCATGGCACAAAATCAAGAAGATGGATCATGGAGGAATGAATTCCAGAGAGCAAATGTAAAAATGAATTCCAAAGACCAATGCAAAAAAGAATTAATATGAAATGAATACAAAGAAAATAAGTTTGGAGCTCCACTTCAAACCATGAGATCAAAGCATAAACCAAAGTCAAAGCACCCGGCCAAATACGAGCAACGATTTGTAATTCCGTAGACAAGGAAATATGCGAGATTCACACAAGACACAAGTGCACAAGACACAAGTACACAAGAACACAAGTGCGGAGTGCGTGCCAGTGTTTTGGAGCATTTTGGTAAAAAAGGAGGAATTTGGAGGAATTTGGAGTAAATTGGCACGTTTTGGTACGTTTTGGTACATTTGGGAGTATTTTCGAGTATTTTCGAGTATTTTCGAGTATTTCGGGGTTTGGATGAATTAGCGTGATTACTAAACGACAATGCCAGGGGTATCGCTCGCTGTTGCCAGATAGGAATGTGGCTGGATTGCGTGCTCACATAATAGGGGTCTGAAAATCGTGAATAACGTGAAAGGTTTACGAGGCCGGAGAAATGTTGAATGACCACTAGGAGCAGGGTGAAGGAGTGAAGTATGCACCGTGTGGTAAAGAAAATCGGCCCATTTCACATGGAAATAGAGGACATACGGACGTGGGCCTGCCTATATTTTTTAAATCTGGGGTGAACCCAGCCGATCAATGACGTCATACGAGCAGAGGAGTTAGACACACTGGCTATCCACATTTCTCTACAGTTACTCATTTAGTACTAGGTAGTAGTACTAAGTACTACGTACTTAGTACTAACTACTTACTATCTACTACATACTCTACACTTACCTACATACACTATATACTCTACACTACTCTCCACACTTCCCCTACACTTCTTTCCTTTGTGATCAAACCCCTTGATGATGTTACCAGATTAGACGTTGGGCAGGCAATGTAATGACCCAATGTTGTCAAGCCAAAAATATACGGGCGAAAGTGTGCAGTAGACCAAGAAAAAGAAAGATGAGAGGAACGTGGTGAGAGCAGCGAGATAATACTCGTCAAGGACTTCCCAAAAGATATTTCGCCGGGGGTCGCCGAGAGATAGCTGCTGGGCATTAGGTTTCCTAATCGGGAAGTGTTATCAGAGTACGATTGTACAGTTTGCATAACGAGATGGAAGATATGTGGTCTATACTTGGTGTACATAATTCTTGGTCTACACTACTCAAGTTGACAAAGTGACAAAGTGACAAAGTGACAAAGCTGACAAGACCCTACTAGGTCTACTTGGTTTTGGTCTACTTGGTTTTGGTTGTGGTGGACTTCCGGTAGGCATGTAGAGCTTGGCAAGGATCTAAAGATGCCAAAGCTTCAGTTCCTTGCTGATTGTCAGACAAGCGATTTGATTGGTCTTCTTATCCGGTGCGGCGAAAGTCGGCGCGGAGTGGGGTCCGATGGCTGTGAAAATAAAGTGCAATGTTACATGGAAAGTTGCGAAGAGGTTGCGATTTAGGCTGCGATTAAAGTTGCGAAGAGGTTGCGAGACCACGAGGTTGCGAAGAGGTTGCGATGAAATGATGTCGTGGGGGATTTGATTATGGAGTGGTTATGATGAAGTGGTGAGTGGTTATGAAATGGAAAAAGTGCTGCGGTACTCCACAACACAAATAAGGTTTAGAAGTGGGATGCAGCATCTGCGAATCACACAGATCGGCTAAGCAAAAGTCAAGATAACCGCGGAGAGCGATGGAGATGATAATTAACAAGAGAAGGGGAGTATGAGGAAGGGAAGTATGAGAGAAGAGTGGGGATTGATATTGAAGAATGGAAAATTGAAGTGGAAAATTGAGGTGGAAAGTTGAGGTGGAAAGTTGAAGTGGAATTGAAGTGGAATTGAAGTGGAATTGAAGAAAATTGAAGAAAATTGAAGAAAATAGAGAATGAATTCCGTTGTGCGAGTAGCAACGATGAAAAAATAGCAGATTAGGCTATTGCCAGCTCCTGGGAATGCAACATGGTGAGATTGTGGTGGAAAATTTAAACGAGGTCAGTCGTTCGACTTTGAGCGCAGGAACACGTGATACAGGGCACGTAACCATAGGGTCCGCGGACCAGATCAGGTAGACTGAGGGAGGGTTGAGGGTGTTGAGGTGGGTGATGGTGATGGAGAAGCAGATTGAGCGAAGCGAAATTTGCGTAGCATTCGATAAGACATGACTGATTGCAAGCAGATTGAGCGAAGCGAAATTTAGCACTCAATAAGACCTGGCAGATGAAGGAAAGGGAGGAAAGGTAAGGAAGAAGGTA
Source organism: Kodamaea kakaduensis (assembly GCA_030558435.1). Lineage (NCBI taxonomy): Eukaryota > Fungi > Ascomycota > Pichiomycetes > Serinales > Debaryomycetaceae > Kodamaea > Kodamaea kakaduensis. The sequence continues at coordinate 71,675 of JAJMSN010000056.1, forward strand.
ATAAAGGAAGGTTGGGAGAAAGAGACAGAGACAAGAGACAGATACCAGAGAAAGAAAAAGACAGACCAGAGAAAGACAAAGACCAGAGAAAGACAAATTAGGTGAGGACATCACAAGGGAGTAGGACGCAATATCAAGTAGGACAATATCAGGACTATCAGACAATATCAAGTAGGACAAATACAGGACTAACAGACAATATCAAGTAGGACAATAAAACAATAGAACAATGCAGCAAGGATTCACAAGATCATTGCGAACAATCCAACTGTATAAGGGGGCCAGGGAGTGACCCAGCAAGCTTATTGTGGATCACTTTGTGCATCGTAAATGGAGGCCATGGGCTGCAGGGAGGGCTTTGAAATACCCTGTTCGGAAACAGTAGGAGAGAGAGATAAGCTCACCCAGTCATGGCAATTGTAAAAGCTGAAGGAATGATTGAAATGGAAAGAGAAGGAGAAATAATGGAATTTGTGCATCGTCTTTTTTGGTAAGATATCCGCATTAGTTGCTCTATTTTGTATGTGGTATTTCACATTCTACCTAATCTACCTAATCTACCTATTCTTCCTCTTCTACCTATTTACTTGATCTTTACTCGATCTTCGATCTTTACTCTGCTCTACACTCTTACTATCATACTTTTCTCTTTCATACTTTTCTCTTTCACTTTTCTCTTTATCATACTTTCTACTTTATCATACTTTTCTCTTTCATACTTCTGTACTATATCATACTTTTCTTCACCATTCGACTATCATACTTTGATCCTCGATCTCTCAACTTCTCCTTTAGCTCTAGTCTCTCTCAGTTATCCTCTCGCTTGTCGTTTCTTCTGTCTCCTATTTGTAGTCCATCCTGGTGAGCACATACCAACCATTTTCCGCATTCCACGGGAGACCGATAAGTCCGGGAAATGGCTAATAATACGCTACAAAATACGCCGAGAGGCATGGGCTGCAAAATAAGGACCTGGCATAGTTGAGTGGATTGCCAGGCCCAAAAAATATGGGCTCAGCATGGCCCAAGGCCCCCAAAAAATACAGCCTATTCCACCGAGTGTAGATACAAAAAAATATAGCCCATGGCACTGTTGACAACGACGTGGAAGCGGCCGTGTTGAGAGGTGGTGCAGTCGAGCTCCAGCACGCTGGGTCCCTCCAAACCCGCGCACATTTCGTAGAGCTCTTGCACGAGCAGCATCGAAGGTTCCGGCCCCTCAAGACTGGCAGAGCCCACGTACTGGCCGTCCATGAAGGCCACCACGCTCTCGAAGGGCACGCCCTTGTAGTGACGTATGGCGTCCCTGATGACCTGGACCGAGCTCACAGGTAACATGAGAGATGAGAAAAGTATTTTTGGTTGAATTCCCAACCATATCTGCAGGAAGGGAGAAATGCACATATAAGAGATAAGAATTCACTGGCTTTCAGACATCAAGATCAGAAGAGTCAAGATAGATCAAAGATAAAGATAAAGAGAAAAGATAAGAACAAGATACAGTTCAAAGATAAAAGATAAAGAAAGTTAAGAAAAGAGAATCAGTATAGTGTACAATAACGATACGACACTAATACAAGACACTGAAGACACAGAAGAACACTGACAAGTATTGATACAGTACAGAGAGTATTGATACAGTACAGAGAGTATTGATACACTACAGACACAGTACAGATACAGTACAGAATATCAAATACAGAACACTGAGATACTCAGACTGACGACTGTTACATCATATTACCGGATTGGGAACAGACAGATACCAGACACAAAGGGAGACAATACCATTACTTTCACAGTTGAGTAATTGACCCCAGGCGAACCGAGCGCGTGCAATTCTGTATAGACCAAATCCAGAAACAGATCAAATCCAGATCAAGGAATTTTGTTTACCCTTATTGTTGACTGTTTCACCAGCCTATTTTTGGTTGCAACATAAACGACCCTGAAGATACACAAAAAGGCCACTTGCTGCTGATAAGCATGTCCACGTACTACAACCCCATCCACGATTCCATAATGAGTGCACCCTACTACCGCTACCGCAAGCAGCCAATCTATTTTGGGACGCCCCCAAACGAGAGAACAATTGAGAACAATGGAGTGGCAGTGAGGGAATTTGAGGGAGGTGCAACCAGTTTGAGTAACAGTGACTACAGTAACAGTTACAGTGTTAACAGTATGAGTAGCATGAGTAACAGCTACAGTGCTAGTATGAGCAACAGTATGAGTAGTATGGGCAGTGTCAATAGTAACGGCGACAAGAGGTACCCGTCTTTTGGGGCAATTGGGGGTTTCAGTAGCCTTGCTCGAGGTGGGGTAACCGAAAACGCGAGCACCGGAAATTCCAGAAATTCCACAATTTCCACGGGGAATTTTTCAATTACAAATGAAGGCATGACAGAAAAGATACCTTCATTTCAGACACACAAACAAATCAAGCCCACTAATTTACTGCGCTCGCCTCAAATGAGTGATCCAAACATGGCGACGCCCCCAAGTCAGCCTTTAGTGAGGCAAAGTCAGACCCAGCCACCACAACAAAACCAACCACAACAATTACAGCAAAACCAACCACAACAGCAACAACAAACCCAAACACAACTGTCCCAACAACAACAAAACCAACTTTCCCAACTGACACTGACCCAACTGACCCAACCAACTACCGACTCTCCTAAGAAAAAACTCCTTTCTACCTCGTCACCTGAAGGAATTCAGGTGGCGTCTAAGATTACGCCTGCCCGGCTAGCCAACCTCCTTATACGCAAGGGCCCGCTTCCAATACGGCACATCACCAGCCAATTGGCGATAGAGGTGCCGAGTTTCGACCTTTTGTCGCTTTCGAAACAAAGACGCTTGATTATGGCTGCCATGGAGCAGACTGACACGCTGAACAATGTGGTGTTTGAGAAGATTGGCTGGGGGCAGTGGGCCGTGCGCAAGGTGGACAGCGACTATATTGTGACAGAGGGCACCGAGGGCGAGGTTGCGCCTGCGGCCAACGACAAGATGCTCCAGATTAATGTCCATGACTTGAGAAACCAAGCAAACCTCAAACTTGGCTGGTCCAAGAAACAACCGAGACGCGAATCGATAACCAATGCCAAAACAAACTTGCACAACTTGAAGTTGCCAAACGAAAAGATGGAGGAGGCAATTGCCTCCGACTCGTCGTCCGACGAGTCGGATGCCATGGAGGATGCCATGGAAGATGTTGATAACATTGAGGATGCTCTGGAGGACGCCGTGGAGGACGCCGTGGAGGACGCCGTCGACGAGCCAATGTTTGCGTTCGAGGAAGAAAAGGTCAAGAAGCTGCCCCCAATCAAGTTTGCAAAGAGGGTGCCGCTCAAGCTAAGTCCCCCGCCCGGCGAGCCGCGGAGCCGGCGGAGGTCGTCGTCGTCTAACCCAACCAACTCTGCCATCAACAAGGGGAGTTACAGGCAGTACTTTAACCGGTCCCGTCTCAACTCCATGGATAATCTCGACAACTACATCCGGTCTTCTGCCAAAAACCTGAATATACTGGTGAGTTCCCCACCCACGCTGGGGCAGCTTCTCCAGCTGATACAGGCATCGAGCACATCTGCATTGAGTGCAAGTCCACCGTTTGGCAACAACTATGTGCACCAAAGCAGCCCAGATAGCGGGAGGAGGAAGTCGCTGTTCAACGAGAGCCATCTTAGGCTGACGTTGTCGTCGTCGTTGCCGAAGCACAATGGGGTGCAGGCCTTGAGTATCACCAACTTGTTGAATAAGGACGACAGTTCGAGGTCCTCGAATCCAATTAGCGAGAAGAGCGATACGGACGAAGAGGACTGGGCGAGTATAGGTGCAGAGTCGTTGAGGAAAAAGAAGGACGATATGAATGACGAGGAGAAGAGTGCAGCGTTTGCGTTGGTGGATTTGGGAGTGAAGAATCAGTAGACGATAGAGGTAAGTAGAATAAAGGAAAAGTAAGAGAGTGTAGGGGTGGGAAGTGGAGGTAAGTAAATGAAGGTGATAGAAATAAGACTAGAGGAAAGATGAAGAGGATGACAGGAAAAGATGACAGGAAAAGATGACAGGAAAAGATGATAGGAAAAGATAAAGACTAGAGGAAATAGTGGATACTGGAAATGAAGACTGGAAACTGGATACCCTGAGAATTGTGAAACTTTTGCACTGTGAACTTCCTGTGAAACAGACATTCATGGGGCTGTCAGGTGAAACTACGAACAATCAAAACCGACAATAATCGATAACAATTGGAATAATCCACAATCAAAACAATCAAAACAATCAAACTGGCTGGCAAGTGAAACTGTTGCCGAGACTTGAATGGTAGAAGAAAAGTCAGGAAAAGCAGGAAAAGCAAATAGTTAGGAATAGCAAAAAGTCAGGAGCATATACTCAGTACAAGCGAAAAGTAAATAGCAAAGTTTACACAACTCAAGTTCAAAAGTAGCCCACCATGGTCTAGTTCGATTACATAATGTTTGCCACCTGCTGGTGATTGTTTAGATCACATGATGTTCGTTTCTTTGCCGGACCATTGTTGAACGAACAATGAAATTTCTTTTGAGTGACGATCCAGTTTCAGACAGATGGGTGAGTTTCGAACAAGGAAGCAAAAATAGAATAGAGTGGAGAGAGTGCATAATGGTAGATGGTTGATATTTTACATAGGTATCTATTGGTAGATGGTTGTTTGGTAGATGGTTGATTGGTAGATATTTTATCTAGGTATCTATTAGGTATCTATTTGTAGCTGGCAAGACCAGAAAAGATAAAAATATCAGGGTTTACATGTGCTCTTGATGATGTCATGGAAACAGATAACGAGAGAAGACAGGAATTGAGAAAGGGACTTGAGACTTGAACTAGGAGAAATACAAGTGAATGGTAGAACACCAAATCTTTGAAAAGAAGTAAATCTGAAAGGAGTGAAAAACTAACAATGACACTAGGGGTCCTTCAGTTGTTAGGTTGTCTCGTTGCCATGTTCTTAGTTCTTTTGTTGTCTCGTTACCATGTTCTTAGTTCTTTTGTTGTCTCGTCACCATGTTCTTTGGTTCTTGGGTTCTCTGTTGTCATGTTGCCATGTTTTTATATTTTCAATGTCGTCATGTTCTGTCGTCATGTTCTGTCGTCATGTTCTCGTATTTAGTGCATTTTCAGTTGTCATGTCTCTGTTGCCATGTTCTCGTTGTCATGTTCTCAGTTGTCATGCTCCTTCTCAATTGTCATGTTCTCTCTATGCACTTGTCTACTTGTTTTCATGTCCTTCTTGTTAATTTTCATGCCCTTGCTAATTTTCATCTTCTGATATTCCTCTTTCGGACTCTCGTATTCTTTAGTGCTTTCGCAGATTGCTTCGCTGCTCTACTGGTACTCGGAAAAATCCCAGATTGTTGCACCTCGGGCTATCTTGATTACATCACTCTCTATTGTTCAGAAAATAGACCATCGAATAGATAAGGGGAGGTCATAGAAAAGCCATAGGATAAAACTAAGGAATTAGACTAAAGGAGAGGATATAGTGGAAAAGGATATAGGGAAAAGGATACAGTAGCAGAAAAGGATCAGAAAGTTCAGAAAATAGAATCAGCAAATGGGATCAAAATAGGATCAGCCAGACAAACAGGAGGCTTCCTCCCTTCACAATATAATATGTTGTCTAATATGTTGTCTTTAGGAAACTACACTCCAGACCCTGTTTGAAATAATTTTTTGCGATAGGTTGGGGTACCGTCATCTTGAAACGAAGATCCAATTTCGTTTGTTTAATGATAATTTTGAGGTTCGGCTGGCAGTATTGGCGAATTTGACAGGGTTCATCGATAATGATCAAGGCTTGGCTATTATGCCGTTACCTTTTATCTTCTTTCTTCTTCTTCCTCCTCCTGCTCCTTCTTCTCGTATTCACAGATTCCAAGTCTAGTGCTATCGCAGATTGCGCTTCACTCAATCTGCCAGGTCTTAATGTTTCACGGATGCTTCGTTCAATCTGCCAGGTCTTATGGTGGTGCAAAATCTGTGAAACATTCAATGTCTATAGAGTACTACGCACATTTCGCTTTGCTCAATCTGTTTGCTCTCTACTTGCTCAATCAGTCTTATCGAGTGCTACGCATATTTCGCTTCGCTCAATCTGCTTGCACTCTACGCTCTCTGAGCCTTGGATTAGTGTGAGCCTTGGATACGAGGTCACGTCAAATATGACACTCGTTCGAGTTCACAATCGACAACAGTACCCCGAGAACTACTCAATCTTCTTATCCGCCAAGTATTCACGCTCAAGAACTCGGGAGGTGACGATGAAACAGGCGATAGGCAAAATGCTGCGGGATTTCTAAAAACGTCTAATGGCTGCAAATTTCAGTGTTTTTGCACCATTTTCTTGATGGATCCGCGCCGTCGGTGCTCGCAACCCTTCGAGTCTTGTTTGAGGAGCGGAAATGCTCTTGACAATCATGAGAGCGGCACGAGCTCAAAGTACAAGGACGCATGTGGTCACTGTGAGTCTCGTTTAGTTGCTTTCACTTGGCTTATGTCAGCCGTGTCTAAGTTTAAGTTGGTTTTACTGGGCTATTTGCCTCGCCGTTTTGTACAAGTTTGTACAAGTTTGTACAAATTTGTAAAAGATTATACATTTTGGGAAGAAGTGGGTATAGAAGTATTCGCTAGTAAGTTGATTCTAGTAAGTTTGCTTCTAGTATTTGTTTTAGTTGTAGTAAGTTTCGCTTGAGCAGTAGTTCTCCAGTGACTTTGCTTTAGTAGTAGTTTTCCAGTAACTTTCGCTTTAGTAGTTTCGCTTTCCAAGTTTTGCTGTTGAAGTAAGTTTCGCTTTAAGTCTCTCCTTGATACTTCAAATAAGTTTCGCTTTAAGTAAGTTTCGCTTCAAGTCTCTCCTTTATACTTCAAGTAAGTTTCGCTTCAGTAAGTTTCGCTTTAATACTTCAAGTAAGTTTCGCTTTCTTTCGTACTCATTCATAATTCACTAATTCACTTACTCAGTTCACTACTCGTACTTCACTACTCGTATACTCTACTAAGATCACTCTCAGTTGAATCACCTCATTTCACTCTCTCTCTCGCCTCGCGATCTGGCAACGTTGATCTCATTGTACCTGCTTTCTATTTTTACTCGAGGCGTCGGAAATCAGGCTACTGATGAGCACACTTTGTATCATTTACTTTGTATCATTTTTAAGGTTTGAGCGAATGTTCCAAAGTGAGGGCGCATTAGCGATAGCCATCCAAGCAGGGTTCCGCAGGCATCTCACCGTTGGTGTTGTATTTTTAACCAGTGCTTTGTGTTACCGACCACCTGTTTTACCCCGTCTTCAATTTCTCGACCCGTTTCAACTTGTCGGAGCAAATGATAGTACATAGTTCAAAACATGGACAAAGTTCGAAACATGTCCGAAATGGCCATTCCTGAAAGCTAAAAAGTGCCTGAAATAGCTCAAAATGCGGGATGAAAATATTGCGGGGGAACTTAAAAGGAGATGGGATCCGGAACTTGTTAACCAAGTACTTTACATTCCTTCATTCCAGTACTTAGACGTTCTTTACAAAACTACAGACTACAAGAAGCTACACACTCTTTAATAGCATCTTACACTTACTAACTACAATTAGCTACAGCAACATTCTTTAAAGCTATAGCTACCTAAACAGCTACTCCGCTGCACTAAACTTGCTACACACTCTTTAAGCTAAGCAAGTACATACACTCTTTACAAGCTACAACTACTACAAGCTACAACTACTAGCTACAACTACTACAAGCTAAAACACTCTTTACTATGATTTTCAGCAAGACTGCTTTTGTTAGCATTTTGCTGATTGCAAATGCAGCACCCTTCACCATGCCTCAAGAACCCAACAAGATTGAGGTTGAGGTTCTGCGCACTCTTTCCAAGAGAGACGACAAATTTGTCCTCAAGCCCATGGTTTCTGTCCCCACCGACACCAGTTGGTACCAGGCCCGCGGCCTTTTTGAGGACTTCTACGACAATGGTAACCAGCGCTGGAACGGTGCGAAAATCTGTGGTGAGTACGAGGAGCCCGATGCGTACGATGTTGCACGTATTGCACGTGCCATTGTGATCAATGTTCCCTACTACACCGACAACTGTTCCACTGCTCTTTCCCAGTTTGACAAGTACAAGAACGATGGTTCCAACTACGGAATTTCCTCCTCCAACAAGGGCGAGGTGCACAACGATGCCAACGCCCAAATTGCCATGGCATATGTTGAGGCCTACGAGGCCACCGGTTCCTCGAACTCCGAGTGGATCAACACTGCGAGCTCGATTGTTGACGACTTGATGAACCAGTACAATAACGGTGTGAGTGTGGTCAGAGGTTCTTCTGATATTTCGACTGTGAGCACTGCACAGGTTGCATTGGCTGCTTTGAAGGTTTACGGACACAAGAACGACCAAAAGTACCTTGACTTTGGAAAGAAGAGCTTGCAGCTCATTTTCTCGAGCCTCAAGGATAGCGACAACTTGTTCTACGAGGGTCCACTGAACCAAGAAAAGATGCCATCCACCTCGGGTGTCGTGATGTCTGCCTGTGCCTACCTCTACAACTACACACTGGACGGAGACTGGAAGCAAAAGGGAATCGACGCCGGGAAGGCAGCCACCAACATCGACGGTATTTTCTACAACAACTACTCGCTCTTGAAGGCCGACATGCAGTACCAGGAACTCCTCTTCACCGGTGTCCGTGACTTGAAGGCCAAGGCGCCAGACGGAGTCGCCTACAACGAAATGGGCGCAAACACCAGTCCAGTTACCATCAGCAACTACTTCCGTGGGGTCAACAACATCGAACACGGTACCCAGGACACCTACAACAAGTGGGCCAAGTCGAGTGCAGGTCCTTTCGACTTCCACTTGGACTCGAGTATTTTCTGCGACAACGACACCTCCAAGCCCCAAAAGAAGGATATCTTGATCCAGGCGTCCCAGGCCATCATGTTGTCGTACGCAAACCCCAACTTGGCCAAGAAGCCCCCGAGAGGTGCTTAAGTACTTGAAGAGTCTGTCTAGAATGTGGTGTGACTACCCACACGGTAGTCGATAGCCTCTATTCTAAACAGTCTTCTACGTAGTCTAGAATTTCTGGGTGCAGTGACCACCCAGATAGCCTCTATTCTGGACAATATACGTAGAATCTGTCTAGAATGTCTGGGTGCAGTGACCACCCAGACAGCCTCATTCTGACAGACCTTCAACCTTTTTGGAATATCTGTTTGGAATGTCTGGTCTAGGTGCCCAGTGACCACCTAGGCTAGATAGCCTCTATTCTAAACAGATTTTAAGGTTTATTCCGATTGATTTTGTCATGGACTAAAATGCAATCGATGAATGCTGACGTTTTATTTTTATATCTATTACTATCATGTTTATACGAGAAATCGTGTGAGACATGATACCAGACGTGGTTCGGTCACCTGCACGATGCTAGAGATGACGATGTACAACATTAGTTCGTAATACACGGTCTTGGTAGAGCTTGTAGAGCACAATCGAGCGCAGCGAGATTGTGCGAGTAACTCATCAACACACAATCAACAATTGATAGTGTTTTCCTTATCTATAACACCATAACTTTCCTTACCTTTACCTTTCCCTACTATTTCACTTATTTGCAGCCTAATTTGCAACCTTCCCAATTTGTAGTCTTTATTCCACTTTGGGCACTTTTTGCGTACTGCACATAGTACGCGTTTTACGAAGATTAACGCGTTAAAACATCGAAGCTGAAGTGCCCAAATTGAAACCAATTTCGTAGTTTCGAATATTCTGACGTTCTCACTATATATTGAGAAGTGTTATCAGATACTATTCTTATTTTCAAGAGTTGGAAACGATTAATAGTACTTCTCCAAGACCTTTCTTTCAATCTCTCTTTCAATCTCTTCCTTTAGGGCTACTTAATCCATCTCTATTATTCATCCTTCTCATTCTCCTTCTCCTTTATCCTCTTAATATTTCTTGTTTCTATAGTTCTCTTTCTTCAGTCTTTCTTATTTAGTTCTACTTCCTACACTTATATTCAAAAGACTTTTTCGCGTGTTTTTTTTCCAACCAGCCATGTCTTCTGTCCTCCCCACCATCCAAGTGGACGTCAATTATGGCGAGATCAAGTCGATGGTCCGCGATTTCTTCTCGACCTTCAAAGACTCTGCCGAATCCACCGAGTCCATGGAGATTGACGGTCCCAAATACTTGAACTTGTTTCAACAAGTCGCAAACAGAGACACAAGCACCATCTACATCGAGCTCGACGACCTCAAACGCTACCAAGATAACCTCTTCAACGGCATGCCGTCGCAGACATCCGACCCCAAGAAGTTGGTGTCGTATGTCATCAAGAACACTTATCACTATGTGGAGTTGTTCTCCACTGTTGTTGACGAATTGATGCCCGAGCCAACAAAAGATATCAGCTACAAAGACGATGTAATCGACGTCATTCTTCACCAGAGAAAGTTGAAGAACCTCCGCCTCCAGCAGGAGACAAACGACGAGTACACAAACCTCCGTGACGGGCTCAGTCAGCCCGCGGAAAACACTGATAACCCCATCGATGAGTGCACTTTTCCCCCAAAACTCACCCGTAGATACAACCTTTACTTCAAGCCCTTGTCCTCGGATGCAAAGTGCTTGTCCGTGAGACAGATCAAGGGCAGTCACGTGGGCCACTACATCACCGTGAGGGGTATTGTGACTCGTGTTTCCGATGTGAAACCCACCGTGGTGGTGAATGCCTACACATGTGACACATGTGGGTTCGAAGTTTTCCAAGAAGTCAACTCACGTGTGTTCACTCCCCTCACCGAGTGTCCGCTGCCTGCGTGTAAGGCCAACGGGAACAAGTCGCACTTGGTGGCCAGTACACGTGCGAGTAAATTCTCGAGTTTCCAAGAAGTCAAAATGCAGGAGATGTCGAGTCAGGTGCCAGTGGGCCACATTCCGAGATCGCTCACCATCCACGTGAATGGAAACATCGTGAGGCTGATGAATCCCGGAGATACTGTGGATGTGAGTGGTATTTTCATGCCGTCTCCATACACTGGATTCCGGGCCCTTAAGGCGGGTCTTTTGACAGAAACCTACCTTGAGGCCGAGTTTGTGAGACAGCACAAGAAACAGTACGACCAAGAAATCATTTCGCCGGAGATCGAGGTGAAAATCAGCGATTTGGTGGCCCTGGGAGACGTGTACAACAAACTTGCACGGTCCATTGCCCCAGAAATTTACGGGCACTTGGACATCAAGAAGGTGTTGCTTCTCTTGTTGTGTGGAGGTGTCACCAAGGAGATTGGTGACGGTCTCAAGATTAGGGGTGATATCAATGTGTGTTTGATGGGAGACCCGGGTGTGGCCAAATCGCAGCTCTTGAAGGCAATTGGCAAGATTGCACCTCGTAGTGTGTACACCAACGGTAGGGGATCGTCTGGAGTGGGATTGACAGCTGCTGTGATGAGAGATCCCATCACCGACGAGATGGTGTTGGAGGGTGGTGCTTTGGTGCTTGCAGACAATGGTATCTGTTGTATTGATGAATTCGACAAGATGGACGAAAACGACCGTACTGCCATCCACGAAGTGATGGAACAGCAAACCATCTCGATTTCCAAGGCTGGTATCACCACCACCTTGAATGCTAGAACATCGATTTTGGCAGCCGCAAACCCGATTTACGGGAGGTACAACCCCAAGTTGTCGCCACACGAAAACATTAATCTTCCTGCTGCACTCTTGTCGCGTTTTGACATCATGTTCTTGATGTTGGACCAGCCGTCCAGAGAGAACGACGAGAGATTGGCCCAGCACGTGGCATACGTGCACATGCACAACACCCAGCCGGTCATGGACTTTGAGCCGTTGGACGCTTCGACCATCCGTGGGTTCATTTCGCGTGCTCGTCAGTACAGGCCCGTTGTGCCGAAGGAGGTGGGTGACTATGTGGTACAACAATACATCAACATGCGTAAGGAGTCCCACCGCAACGAGGGTTCCATCAAAAAGTTCAGTCACATCACCCCAAGAACGTTGTTGGGTATCTTGCGTTTAGCCCAGGCCATGGCCCGCCTCAGGTTCGACAGCACCGTGTCGTTTGAGGACGTGGACGAGTCCTTGAGGTTGATCCAGGTGTCAAAGTCGTCGTTGGAGAGCGAAGACAGAATCGAGGACGATACCAGCGCAGTGAGTAAGATCTACCAGATCATTAGAAGAAGTGCAATGGGAGACGGCCTGAGGTTGAGAAAGCTGTTGGTGTACTCGGAGTTGAGAGACTTGGTCATTGCCAAGGGATACACTTTGCAGCAGTTCGAGGAGTGTATTGCTGGGTACGACCACATAGGAGTGTGGCAGAGAATTGACGGGGGTGAGACCTTGATGTTTGTGGAGGATGAAATGATGGACTAGGTCAGTAGACCGTTGTATAGTATTTAATTCAGAAATGTATTATTATGAGAGCGAATCACAATGAGCGACTCACAATGAGCGAAGCGAATTGTGATGAGTATTGTCAGCCACACTGAGCGAAGCGATTGTGACTGAGTGAGTATTATTGTGAATGAGTATTTAATGGTGATGGTCACAATTGAGCGAAGCGAAATTGTGACTGAGTGGGTATTTAGTGGTGATAGTCACAATCAGCGAGATTGTGACTGAGGGATCCTGAGTAAGTCAGAGCAAATCTTGGAAGTAATCTACGAATTGAGTGGATGAGAACGAATATGACAATTGAGCGAAGCGAGATTGTAGCTGAGTGAGTATTTTGAGTAAGTGATAAGCAAGTCTTGAAAGTAAATAATAATGAATGTCACAATTGAGCGAAGTGAAACTGTGACTGAGTGAGTGTTATGAGTAAGCGACAAGTCTTGAATGTAACCTACAAATCGAGTAAACAAGAGCGAACCACAATTTTCACTTCGCTCAGTTGTGACTGAATAAGTATGTGATAAAGAAGGCAATTCTGTAAGGGAGATGTCAAGATTCTTTTTTTCACGGACATTTATTATAAAACAAGGAACCTATACTTGTTATACAATTACGTACGGGAAAACCTCCTCGTCATTTGTACGCCCACCCCCAAAAACCCCTTAATTTTCTCATTTCTCAGATACTAACTCCCTTTCATAACGTTTCTTTTAATAATTCGACTTCGTGGCCAAGCTGGTTAAGGCGTAAGACTGTTAATCTTGAGATCGTGAGTTCGATCCTCACCGAGGTCGTTTAATTTTTTTTTCAAAAGTCAAACACGTTGGGATCAATAAGTCCCCAAGGTCTCCCAAGAACTCTTCCAAGAACTCTTCCAAGAACTCTTCCAAGAACTATCACTACCCTTTGTATAAGCTTTTTTTAGCGCTTCATTTTATACCTTTTTCTTCTGTTCTCGCTTCTTTCTACCCGGTCTAAATTGTCAACCCGATTTAATCTTTTTAATACACTTTGATTCCTTTTCGATGGACCCTCCCAAGCTCAGCTTGAGAAGCAGAAGCATATCGAGGCAACTGGAGAGCGGCGATCTTGGGCTCCAGAAAGTCAAGACTAAAAGTGTGAGGAGTTCCAGCCAAACGAGTCTAAAAAGTGCCCCCAGTGGTACAGATGCAGAGATTCCCGACTCCACGAAACCCACGGTTCAATTCGCCGATGCCGATCCAGATCCAAGCGATTCAAGTGATCCCAAACGGAAGTTTTCAATATGGAACATGTTTGAATTGACGGTTAACTTGGCCAATGAAGGGTCTGTGGCCCGAGACCACATGGCCAACGAGCGGACGTTTTTAAGCTGGGTGCGAACGGCGATAGCATTTGCAGCATTTTCCGTTGCGTTTCTCCTGTTCTACCGACTAGAACACAAGGTTGTGGTGGAAGGGGACCCTAGTGTTGTGCTTCCGGCCAGATTGCGGAACGACTTCAATAAGCTCCATGATTTGCTGCGGTTCACCAAGGGATTGGCGCTAGCATGTTCGGGGGTGTCGTTGGTGACGTTGGTGATGGGATTGGGGCGGTACTTTCAGGTGCAGTACATGATGATGGGGGGTAATTACCCTGCAGCGAGGTTGATGGTGATGTTTTTGGTGGGAGTGACCGCTGCAATGTTGGTGGGGTTGGTTGTGATGAATTTTGTGATGGTGGTATAGGAAGGATATTATGATTGAACAATGGTACCTGGTGATTATGAACAGATGGTACCTGGTTATTATGAACAGATGGTACCTGGTGATTATGAACAGATGGTACCTATGAAGAGACGGTGTTAAAGGTATGGTTGACCACTGACGATAGTATTGGTATGACTGATGATTAATGAGCATGAATATGGATGAAAGCGATGAAAGACATGAATACAAAGATGATAACGAGACAACAGAACTAATAGAAAGACAAATATGCACCAATGGTGTAGTGATGAGAACCGCGCAATTGTTGTTTTACGTGATCTACGTCCATAGAACTACTCGAACTATTATGAGAATTCCGCAGCATGACAGTATGAGATATGGAATTCGATATGATGCTTCCATAATTGCTAAATTTCTCTCAGGATGTAATTCTCTAGGCTTAACAAGCAAATAGCCTATTTAAATAACATTGAATTATATCTGAAACGTTCATTTAAACGTTTTACAATGAGAATTTGACTTCCTCTGACCGCACCGATTACGTAAGGTGAAAAATGTGAAATCGAAGTTTGCACTTTCAAGTGTAGATGAGTTTATGGTAAGGTGGAAGTTGTCTGTCGATATGAAGCATTAGTTGATAAGTTTTTAGAAATAGGAAGTATCAGTGGATAGAAGTTCAGTTGATAGAAATTTAGTTGATAAAGTTCAGTTGATAGAAGTTCGGTTGATGAAGTTCAGTTATAGAAGTTTCAGTAAAGTGTGTTAATGGTCGAACGTCATAGACGTTAGACATTAGACATTAGACGTTACAACGTTATATGCATTCTAATTAAAGCTCTTCCAAGCATTATTTGTTCTTTCATACTTTTCTGGACCTTCTTGTCTGCCTAAATTAATTGCTGACTTTTTTACGCGTTTCAATTTCAACAACAATGGCCGACTACGCTAGCCAGACCGTGGCTCAATTAAAGGAAATCCTCAAGGGAAAGGGTCTCTCGACCGACGGAAAGAAAGCAGATCTTGTGGCGAGACTCCAGGAGGCGGATGCGCCCGCTGCCGAGCCAGAAGCTGCTCCTGAACCTGTGGTTGAGGCCGAGCCTGCAAAGGTTGAAGAGAAGGTGGAGGAGAAGGTGGAGGAGAAGGTTGAGCCCCCAGTCGAAGAGCCCAAGAAGGAGGAGCCCAAGGTGATGAGTGCTGATGAGAGAAAACGCTTGGCAATTGAGTTGTTACAGAAGAAGATCCAGCGTGCGACCAAGTTTGGAGATGAAGCGGCAGCGGAGGCTGCGAAAAAGGACTTGGCAAGAGTGGAAAAGTTTGGTGTGGAGATCGGGACTGCGTTGGCGAGGGAAATCGGACTTGTGGACACTTCCTTGGGGGACGGCAAGAGAAGAAAGAAGGGTAGAGTGGAGAAGAAGAAGTTTAGGGGAAGGAGATAAAAGGAAAAAAGAGTTGGAGGTGGATTGAAGAGAGAAAGATAAGGTGGAGGTGGACTGAGAAGAAAAAGATAAGGTGGAGGAGAGAATCTAAAAAGGTATAAGGTGGACAGAGGGTGGAGGTGAACACAAGATAGTGAAGATAGTGAAAGACGAGTGTACTTTAAAATGAGTCAATGGGTGAAGATGTTGGTGAGAATTGATGGGATGAAATACTAAATACTCAGGAGGAGATGCAAAGAGGAGCTTTTTCAAAGCTTTCAACATAGTAACTATGGAGTATCAAAAATTGGTTGTTGGTTGTTGGTGTGGTGGGTGTTGGAGTTATTTTTGGTGGTCTTTGTTGTTGGTAGGTGTTGGTAGGTGTTGGTAGGTGTTGGTTGCTATTGGTGGTGTTAGTAGGTGTTGGAAGATGTTGGTAAGTATTGGTGGTATTGACAGGTGCTGGTGGGCAATGTTTTGTGTTGGTAGGTATTAGCTGCTATTTGGCTGATGAGGAAGATATTTTAGTTAGTATTTGTTGAGGTTGGCCGTTTCATTCTTCAGACAAGTTCTGAAATACTACTTCTAGAGAAAGAGGAAGAGCAATGTCTGTGATGAAGAATGGAAGAATTTTCTAGCCAGGTGAAGTTAAGTACGCCAAACTACTTTATATCCAACGACCTTCTTGTTTCATCTCATCACGTCATGTTATCGCCCAGATGATTCACTCAAAATTACGGTATAGATAGTTAGAATTGTAGGACTGTACAGTAAAATAAACGTTTCGTAGAAAAGTGTAGGAGAGAGCAGTATCAATTGACCAATTGATGTCAAGAATTACCCAAGTTCACAGTTCTCCAGTGTCCAGAGATATTGGGTTCAAATCAGTGTCAAGTAGTGAAGTAGTGAAGAAGTGAAGTATCATCAACGTCAAATATTATCAAGTATTAGGGTCAAGTACTAGTATCTCTTGAGCACAGCGAGCACTCAACAGTTCGCTTCGCTCACTGTTTCGCTCACTGTCGTTTGCTAGCTGTTTTGTGTGCGGCACTCACGACTTTGCACCACCTGGGCCTGTACATAAAAGTGCCATTCGTGCCATCCGTGTGGAGGTACACAAACGGTTGAAAATACGCGATGAGCCGTCGAATGTTCTGCCAGATTCTTCGAAATCTTGCAGAATGTAACAGGAAACGTAGGCTTTTAGGTGCATCGAATGAGTAGAGTATATTGAGTAAAGTATATTGAGTAAAGTGTATTGAGTATTGAGTAGAGCATTGAGTAATCTGAGTGAGCATAGTGCATTAAAGAAGAAAAGAATATCGTTCTCAATAAGTAGTTCTTTAGCTCAACTGTTCGTTCAACTATTCTGTTCAACTGTTCTTACGGTCTTTTATGTTAACTGTTCTCAGTCTTCTCAATGCTTTATATTCTTAATCCTCATCTTCTCAATCTAGTTCAACAAGTGTGTGCACTCGATTCGCTTCGTATCTCATTCGTTTCCTCCTCAACCTTCTAACATCCCTTTTCAATGTTCCTAACTCCCTTCTCAAAATAAATGTTTTCTTTCCGTATACTTTTAATTTTCTATCATGTCGCCATACTACGAAGCGCTCCCCACTTGCCTCAAACCCACCCACTACGATGTGGCTATCAAGGACATAGACTTTTCTGCCGACACTTACAACGGTACTGTCACTATTGACTTTGACATCCAAGAAACCACCTCCGAGGTTCATCTCAACTACCGCGACTTGGAAGTCACTGGATTTTCCGGCCAGGTTTTCGACGGTGCCGATGTGGTTTCCACTGTTTCGTCCACTTCTATCGAACCCTCTAAGAAAGAGGTGTTGGTTATCAAGCTCGACCAGCCTGTCGACCAGAAACACTCGAGATTTGTGGCTTCCATCACCTTCAAGGCCGTTTTGCAGTCCAACATGGCGGGATTCTACAAATCCGCATACACAGAAAATGAGCAGCAAAAGTTCATGGCCTCCACACAATTCGAGGCCACCGACGCTAGACGTGCGTTCCCATGTCTTGATGAGCCTGCTTTGAAGGCAACTTTCCAGGTTACTTTGACTTTGGACGAGAACTGGACAGCCTTGGGAAACACTCCTGTCTTGAAGGAGGAGTCCAATGGAAACTTGAAAACTGTCACTTTTGAGAAAACTCCAGTCATGTCCACTTACCTCCTCGCATGGGCAATTGGTGAGTTCGAGTACATCGAGTCCTTTACCGAGGAAAAGTACGCTAACGATAAACCAATTCCTGTTCGCATTTACACCACCAAGGGCTACTTGCAGGATGCAAAACTCGCTTCGGAAATCACGCCCAAGATCGTGGACTACTTCTCAAGGGTTTTTGAAGTCAAGTACCCCTTGCCAAAGTTGGACTTGATTGCAGTGCACTCGTTTTCCCATAATGCCATGGAAAACTGGGGGCTCATCACCTACAGAAGCACGGCATTGTTGTACTCCGAGGAAAAGTCCGATCCTGCATATAAGCAAAAGGTCGCGTACGTGGTTGCGCACGAGTTGGCGCACCAGTGGTTCGGCAACCTAGTGACCATGCAGTGGTGGGACGAGTTGTGGTTGAACGAAGGTTTTGCCACCTGGGTCGGGTTCTATGCCGTGGACTACTTGTACCCAGAGTGGGACATCTTTTCCGGCTTTGTCTCGGAGTCCGTGCAGGGTGCACTCAACTTGGACGGGTTACGTAACTCGCACCCGATCGAAGTGCCTGTTGTTGATGCGCTCGACATTGACCAGCTTTTCGATGCGATCTCGTACCTCAAGGGAGCCACCACCATTCTCATGATTTCCACGTACCTTGGAACCGAGACCTTTTTGAAGGGAGTTGCCTTGTACCTCCAGCGCAACAAGTTTAGCAATGCCACTTCCAAAGACCTTTGGGATGCCATTGGTGAGGTTAGCGGTAAGCCAGTGAGCGAGTTGATGGAGTCGTGGATCAAGAAGGTGGGTTTCCCAATTGTCGATGTTGGTGTTGAGAACGACCAGCTCTTGTTGAAGCAGTCTCGTTTCCTCATTTCGGGCGACGTGAAGGAGGAGGAAAACCAAACCAAGTGGTGGATCCCACTCAACGTTGCGGGTGATGCTCAAACTGCGGAAGATTCGTTTGCTACTGAATCGGTAGCTCTTGATGTGCCAAGTGGATTTTTCAAGTTGAACAAGGACACTTCTGGAGGGTACAGAGTCAAGTACTCTGATGAAATTATGGAAAAGAACATTTTGCCATTTATTTCGCAGATGAGTGCTAAGGACAGGGTCGGGCTCATTGCGGACGTTGCGCTGATTGCTGCGTCTGGAGCTGCTGCCACCTCGTCGCTCATCAAGTTGATTGAGACCATTGTCAAGTCAGACATTAGAGACTACGTTACTTGGTTGGAGTTGGGTAACCGTTTGGAGCAAGTTGGTATTGCGTTTGGAAGCGATGCTGCCACCAGTGAGAAACTCCATGCATTTGAGCTCTTTGTTTACCAAAAGAGGGCCATTGAAGTTGTGGAGCAGCTCAAGAGCGGGGTCACCACCAACGACTTTGTTGAGGTCAAGTTGAGGTCCAATATTTTGAGCCACGCCGCCACTCTTGGCATCAAGGAAGTTGACGAGTACGCCCAAGAGCTTTTCGAACAGTGGACCAAGGGCGGTGAGATCCCACCTTCGTTGAAGGCGTTTGTGTTCAAGTGCGTTGCTGCCCAGTCCAAGTTTAACGATGCTCAATTCGAAGCTATTTTCAAGGAGGTTTCGAGTCCATCGAACGTGGATTCACGTGAGATTGCCTTGGGGGCCTTGGGATGGACCAAGAAGCCCGAGTTTATCTCGAGATTGTTGGATGCATTGGCTAACCCAGAGCTTATTCCACACATGGATGCGCACTACTTGGGGCTTGTTTTGGCCAAGAACAAGGCGTCGAAGAGTGCGCTCATCGAGTTCTTCTTTGAGAACTACGACAAGTTCTATAAGCAAATGAGTACCAACATGGTGGTGTTTGAGAGGTTCGTCAAGATCACCTTGTGCAACGTGCTGAACAAGGAGGATTACAACAAGATTTTGGAGTTTTTCAAGGGTAAAAACTTGGATGGGTTCCAGATGGGATACGAGCAGACCTTGGACAAGATCAGAATCAACGTTGCATGGAGCGAGAGAGAAAAGAATTTGTTTGAGTAAAGATTTGGAGTAATGTAAATAGACGAAGGAAAAGATATCAACTAGACTATTCTTCCTTGTACCATTCTACTGTTAACTACTGACTACTCTACCTTGTACCTTCTACTATTGACTACTGACTATTCTCTTGTACCATTCTACTGTTAACTACTGACTACTCTACCTTGTACCTTCTACTATTGACTACTGACTATTCTCTTGTACCATTCTACTTTCTAATATTCTGTTCTGCACTTTTATTTTAACTAGTTCTATACTACTGTTACTTCACCTATTAAACATACAATTCTCCAGATGCGCTCAAGATACGTGGGGTTAGCAAAGATGCACATATCTGTTGCTGATTACAATTCACCCTTCCATTCTGTACATGTTGATTAATCAAGCTTGTGCTCGTGTGTCTTGGCGTATCTACCCGATGGGTCACTGTGACATCCCCACTCGGCCTTTGGCACCCACCTCATGACGGTACCAGCGGCGGCCGAAGACACACCAAACAAGCTGTCGAACTTGCATCTGTACCAGTAGGCCTCCTTGGTGGTAGGAACATCGGCACCCCACTCCTTCTTGGGGTTGGCCAACATCTCATCGGAGACAGCAGCCTCGGCAGCGTCCTTCAAGCCGTCGATCCAGGAGTATCCGACACCGTCACTGAACTGCTCCTTCTGTCTCCACAAAATCTCCTCAGGCAAGTAAGGCTGTGCGGAAGGATCGTCGGAGGTGTCAAAGGCCTTTCTCAAGATGTACTTTTCAATGTGGCCGTCCTTGATCATCTTGTCCTCAGGGTTGATGTTCATGCACACCTCCAAGAACTGTTTGTCGAGGAACGGAACTCTGGCCTCCACACCCCAGGCCATGGTGGACTTGTTTGCTCTCAAACAGTCGGCGTAGTGCAAGTTCTTGACACGCTGAACACACTCAGCATGGAATGCCTGTGGGGTTGGGGCAGCCGCAAAGTAGAGGTAACCTCCAAAGATCTCGTCGGATCCCTCACCGGAGAGCACCATCTTGACACCCTGGGCCTTGATCTTACGCGACAAGAGGTACATTGGGGTGGATGCTCTGATGGTGGTGACGTCGTAGGTCTCGAGGTGGTAGATGACGTCGTCAAGCGCGTCCAAGCCCTCCTCCAAGGTGAATGTGTGGGAGTGGTGCACAGTTCCGATGAACTTGGCCACCTTTTCAGCGGCGATCAAGTCTGGGGCACCAGGCAACCCAATAGCGAAGGAGTGGAGCTGGTTCCATCCGCTAGCGTGGAGGGATCCACTGGCGTCGACACCCGACAATTCCTTGGAGGCATCGTAGCCCTTGGCAGTGGCCTGGGCCGCCTTCTGGGTCTCTCTAGCAGCGATGGAAGCAATCAAGGACGAGTCCAAACCTCCCGACAAAAGCACACCGTAAGGAACCTCAGCCATGAGTCTCTTTCTCACGGCCATCTCGAGGGTTTCACGAACCTGGGTGTAGTCGACACGCTTCTCAGGAACCTTTTCACCGTCCCACCAGGTTGGGGTAAAGTATCTGGTGATCTTGTCGGTGGTGGAGTCGTAGACGTGGCCTGGTGGGAAGGCGGTGATTTCGTCACACTCGTCGGTGAGACACTTGAGCTCGGAAGCAAAGTAACGGGTCTGTGGAGACTTGGAGGACTTACCCATGTAAAGGGTGGTGATTCCGATAGGGTCACGAGCAGCAACGATTCTGTCTTCCTTTTGGTCGTAAAGGACCCACGCAAACATTCCGTCAAGGTACTTTGGAGCGTCAATGTCGTGCTTTTCAAACACGGGTATGATGGCCTCACAGTCACTGAGCGACTGGTACTTGTACAGGCTGAACTCAGATCTCAACTGGATGTGGTTGTAGATTTCTCCGTTGACGGCCAACAGGTATCTGCCGTCGGCAGACTTGATTGGCTGGGCACCGGCGTCAAGACCAACGATGGCCAATCTCTCGTGGCAGAGAATGGTACTGTTGGCAACAACGTTACCAGACCAGTCAGGACCACGGTGTCTGATCCTCTTGGCGTTCTGAAGAGCCTTGCCTTTGAAGGACTCGACGTCTTTTTGTTTGTAAGCTGCAAATATTCCACACATGGTTGGTTTTTCAAAAGAGACTGGTGGGTGATTTTATAATGAAAAATGAGTCAGAGTGAAAAATGAAAAATTGCGAAAAGTTGAAACGGCCGATCTAGTCAGATAACAAAATGACAAAGATAAAGAACGTAAAACAATAACAGAACAAGAACGAACAAGAACATAGAACAGAACAGAAGATAAGAATAACATTGTAAAAATGATTCATAATTATGAATCATGACCATGTCTGACCATTTCCGAAACAAGATGACTAGGTTGTGACTAACATATTGTGTTTTATTTTTGCCTTTTGTTGTACTTGTACTTGAGGTGTACTTGTACTTGTACAATTGTACCTTTACTTGTACTTTTCTTGTACTTCTGCCTCTACTTGTACCTTCGTACCTTCATTCCATCTCGCCTACTACTACCTTTTTTCTGTTCTACAAAAAGAAGGCGAACACGAGCCCAGAAAATCGAGGCGATACGGAGCCGTTCAGTTAGCTAGAACATGTAGAATAGAGTTGGGTATAGAGTTGAGAAGAGGAGAGGGAGAAGTGTGAGAATAGAGGAGAAGAGGAGAATAGAGGCAACTTAAAGAGTGAACTGAGTGAAAAACGGAATATGAAATGACGAAGTATCAGTGTAAGTACACTGAAAATTGAACATTGAAAATGTCTCAAAAGGGAAATCGCAGTACAATAGAAAATGGTCTTGGAATGCTTTCAAAATGTACATACGAATTCTTCTGAGCTTGCTTCTTCTTAATTCTTCTTCTTCTTGATTCTTCTCTATTCTGGATCTTCTTGATTCTGGATCCTTGATTCTCAATTCTTCTCGATTCTTCTGGACTCTTCCTATCTTCTTTTTCTACTCTATCGACTCTTCTGAATTTTCAGTCTACTGTGAGGATTCCCTACTTCTTCCACTCTATCATCTCTTTTCTTAGTTAGCATGGTAGTGGGTGGCTGGGCTGTTCGGGTCCTGATATCACTTCTCACTTCTTATTCTTTTCATTCTCACAGTTTGACTACATCACTCACCAAATATTTGTTCATTTGGGATATAGACTAAGAAGGTAGAATGAAAGTAGAAGTAGAAATGAAAGTAGAATGAAAGTAGAAGTAGAAATGAAAATAGAAGTAGAAGTAGAAGTGAAAGTAGAAATAGAAATAATAGAAAAGTAGTAGTAGAAATAATGAGAAAAGCAGTATTGGTAGAAATAATAGAAAGTACGATCTCACTACCAGTTTGAAAATTGATATTCGAACAAACTCGCTACGCTCGTTTGTTCGTTTGTTCTACTTTCATGAACGCCCTCATCTACACAGCGGGAATCTACCTTCTCTGCATCGTGTCCCTCCTCATCGTCACATTCAAGCCCTTCCGACTACTCCTTCTCCATGGCAAAAACCACAACCAAGGCCAGTCGCTGCTTGCATTGATCCGGTGGATCCACCTGCTCACCGTCCCCAAACTGTGGTTTGCGCACTTTTACATTGTGCTTCTTATTGGCACCATTGCCTTGGAAGGCGTCGATATCTACAGCGATGCCATCACCAACTGGTTCAATAAAACAGTGTATGGGATGCTCACGTCCTTCTCCCTGTCATCGTCAATCACCTCCTACAAAAGCATCAAGCTAGTGCACATTCTTCTTTTTGTCCAGGCCGTAAGAAGAACCTACGAGCTGTACTACGTGACCAAGTTCTCGCCCACCTCCAAAATCAACGTGCTCCACTACATCATGGGCATGGGGCACTATGTGCTTTTGTGCGTCATCACAGGGCTCCTGCTATCGTCTGAAAAAAGAGTGTCCTGCAGACAGTGGGTCCCCACAATCACCTACAACGACTACATCTTGGTGGGCTACTTCTTGTACGCGTCAATGGACCAGTACCAGAACCACGTGCACTTGGCGTCGCTCGAGAAATACACGCTCCCGCAGTTCGGGGATGTTGCGCTGCCGCACTATACCAATGAGGTGTTGATGTATGCGGTATTGTTCTTGATCTCGATGGGGTCCAGCAAGTTGGTGAAGGTGAATTACTTTGTGTGCATGTTGTTTGTGGGGTTTAACTTGAGTATAAGTGCGGTGCAGACGTTGGAGTTTTATAAGGGGAAGGGGGGGGAGTATAGGTGGGCGATTTTTAGGCAGGTTTTATAATGAGACCAAGATGAGCGAAGCGAATCGAGGGATCATGAGTAACAATTCTGCTCATTGATGAGGAGATCATGAGTAACAATTCTGCTCATTGATGAGGAATTATGAATAATAATTCTACTCATTGATGAGGAATTATGAATAATAATTCTGCTCATTGATGAGGAATTAAATAATAATTCTATTCGTTGATGATCGAATCAGTGAGAATGTGTGTTTCTCATTGATGAATGAGTATGAGCAATTGTTCTCTCCCATTGATCAGCGACCGAGAGCGAAGCGAATCCAAGATTGCGAGAATCGAGCGAAGCGAGATTGTTGACTACTTGATGGAAAACAAAAATCAACAATTGAGCGAAGCGA
>JAJMSN010000057.1:0-95344 GCA_030558435.1 Kodamaea kakaduensis
ATGTTTAAAAAGGGCCACGAAATCTTATTTATTCATTGGTGTAAAGTTAGTGGGTTTACCTGTATGTTGATACTGTGCGATATTCTTGACTTTTAGTAAAATCTGTGCTAATTTTGAACAATTGAGCGAGGCGAGATTGTGAGTGTAGAAAAGTCAAATAGTTGAACAATTGAACAAAGAAGTTGTGAACAGCGTTAATTAATTCATTCCTCTGTCATTCCTCATATTAGTACTCATTACTCTTGTTCGCATCACTATTCACTAATACTCACTAATTTACTGATATTCACATATTCCATCACTAATTTACTGACACAGACACATTCACTACTCATTGAGTTCACACATTCACTCACTCACTCACTAATTTACAGACACAGACACATTCACTACTCAATTCGCTTCGCTCATTGAACACATTCACTAATTCCCATTCGCTCACTCAATTCGCTTCGCTCATTGAGTGAGTTCACCACGTGACACCCTCGTAACCACTCGTAACAATCGTATTTCATCCAAATGAAACGGCGCTACTACCCAATGTCACCCGCAATAAACTAAATTTCACACTGCTACTCGCCAGTTCACAAAAGTGAAGAATGAGAAAGAAAAAGCGGAGAAACGGAATTAGAGAAGTTTAATCACAAGAGCACAAATGATCACAAATGAGCGAATTTGTGATATTAGTTCTCAAAGTCTCAAAGTCTCAAAGTCTCAAAGTCCCAAAGTCTCAAAGTCCCAAAGTCCCAAACTTTCAAACTCCCAAAGCCCCAAACTCCCAAAGCCTCGAGTCCAAGTCCCCAAAGGTGTATAAACACTTGCCTATTCTTTAGCTCTGAATGTTTCACCAATGCGGGAATTTTCTAGAAACAGTCTATGTGCAGTACAAAATATACGACCAAGCGTTGCTACCACCGCTGCACGGCAGACTGATACACGTGGCGTTAAGTACGACTGATCTTGCAGATCAATTTCAGATTACCGGATCGGAGAAAAGTAGAGGTGGTTAAGGAGAGTGTAGTGGAGGTAGAAGTAGTAGAAGTGTTAGTATATTAGTGTTTATTAGTAGTGATAGTATTATTAGTAGTAGTAGTAGAAGAAGTAATATTATTAGTAGCAGTAGTAGAAGAAGTAATAGTAGAAGAAGTAATAGTAGAAGAAGTAATAGTAGAAGTAATAGTAATAGTAGAAGTAATAGTAGAAGAAGTAATAGTAGAAGAAGTAATAGTAGAAGTAATAGTAATAGTAGAAGTAATAGTAGAAGAAGTAATAGTAGAAGAAGTAATAGTAGAAGTAATAGTAATAGTAGAAGTAATAGTAGTAGTAGTAGTAATAGTAGTAGTAATGGTAGTACTACTACGTAGTACTACCACACTGCTGGCTTGGCTCAGTTACAAGTGGGAATTGATAAGGTGTTTCTGCATTTGGACTGATGTAATTAGCGCGCAATCACTAAAAGGACTAAATGGTTTTGTCACATAAACACCCACACTCCCACACTCCCACACTCCCACACCCACACCCATTGAGCGAAGCGAAATGGGTGTAATACAGGGTGAACAAAAGAAATGGAAATAGTGATAATAGAAATAGAGTGACAATTAGTGCAAATAGAGTGAATAAAGGAGACAATAAAAGACAAGAGGGAAGAGAGAAGAGAATAGAAGAGAGAAGAGAGAAGAGAATAGAAGAGAGAAGAGAGAAGAGAGAAGAGAGAATAGAGGAGAGAAGAGAGAATAGAGAATATTTTCTGGTGAAACTATCGGCTCATCGGTAATTTTCAAAAATCAATTTTTGGACTTTGTAACCTTCTAGAAACTGCGTGTTTTCTGTGCTGTATCCATCACCACAGGAAGTTTATTGGTGCCACCTCCATGCAGGGACTGAGTTCCATACGTCTAGAAAAAAACCCAGTGCTTTAAAAATTTCACCACATGTTTGAGCTCACCTTCCTTGGGGCCTCTGGCGGCCCACTTGAGCTGGGAACCTGCTGCGTGTTGATCAAGCCGCAGTGCCTCGACTACGCTGACCTTTTGCTGTCCCAGTCCCTCCACAACCTCTTTATGGTGGACGCGGGTTCAGGCTTGTCCCTGCTAAAGGATATAATAGAGACTGAGAGGGGGGAAAGATTAGAGATGGAGATGGAAAGGATGAATGAAAGATTAGAGGGAATAGAAGGGAAGGGAAATATCAAAGAATCGAAGGAAAGGATGAAGGAAAGGGTGAAGGAAAGGGTAAAGGAAAGTGGATCGAGGGAGAAGGAAAGTGGATCGAGGGAGAAGGAAAGTGGATCGAGGGAGGGAGGAAAGGTGGAGGAAAAGCGAAACACCCTATCGGGTGTTTCGCTCACTTCGTCGCTTTGGTACTATGAAGACGCGCTTCCCCTCGCGGAATACCTGGCGATGCCACTTTCGCGACCCTTTGCGCATCTCCAAGGGAATGCGCTCCGCCTAGCCCAAAGCATCCTCCAAGGATGCACCAACACGGCCATCACACACCCACACCTCGACCACCTCACTGGACTAGTGGTGAACCTGCCGATGTTGGCAGCCAAAGGCTTGTGCAAGGACATTTACGCGCTGGCATCCACGCTCCAGGTGCTCCAGACACATGTGTTTAATGGTGTGGTGTGGCCCAACCTCCCGTTCTTGAACTACAAGCCGGTGGACTTTTACCAGGAGACGCCCGTGGGGAACTACACACTACATGCACTCCCGCTCAGCCACGGCGTGGTGGGGGACCTGCACTATATGCTGACTGCGTTTTTGGTGGGGTTTGGGGGACAGTACGTGCTTGTGTTTGGGGACTTTGAGAGCGATGCCATCTCGGGGCTCGACTACAATGCGCGAGTGTGGGAGTACATTGCGCCGTTGGTTGCCCTGGGCAAGTTGCGCACCTTGGTGTTGGAGTGTTCCAACACCGAGGCCGCAAACGAGTTGTACGGGCACTTGAAACCGTCGCATTTGATACAGGAGTTGAAGAGGTTGTTGGAGAGAAGTAAGCTTGAACGGAGTGAACGAAGTGAGCGTAGTGAGCTTGAATCAGGATCAAAGAAAAATGAACAAAATGAGACAGAACCAAATGAGACAGAACCCAGCATTGAACATAAAATAAAGAACAAGATAAAAAGTTATATGAGGAGGGAAAAGAGAGAGAGTACAAGAGAAATAGAGACAAGGGAGATAAAGAGAGAAACAGAGACAAGAGAGACAAGAGAGACAGAGACAAGAGAGACAGAGACAAGAAAAACAAAAGAAGTCAAAGTGGGAGAAAAAAAGGAGGGAGTGGGAAATGACACGGACTTTGCGGATTTAACACTCAACATTGTGGTGACACATGTTAAAGAACATGTGGGAGATGATACAAGAGAACCCCGCAGGATCATATTGCGTGAGTTGCGGGAATTGGCACTGCAACAAGGTTTGGATTTGACTTTTCTGGTGGCAGTGACGGGAGCAACTATGGTGGTGCCATAAGGGATGGAGGAATGATAAGAGAGGAATGATAAGAGATGAAGAGAATAAGAGAATAAGGTAATAAGAGAACAAGGTAATAAGAATAATGGTATGAAGAGGAAGAAGAATAA
Source organism: Kodamaea kakaduensis (assembly GCA_030558435.1). NCBI lineage: Eukaryota > Fungi > Ascomycota > Pichiomycetes > Serinales > Debaryomycetaceae > Kodamaea > Kodamaea kakaduensis. Next base: position 3,587 of record JAJMSN010000057.1, read on the forward strand.
TGGTATGATGGAGGAAGAATAATAAGAAAAAGGAATGAGAAAGAATAGATGAAGAGGACGACTTTTTGTGGCAGTCGATCAAACATGCATTTAAAAGAAATTCAAAATGTCAATCGTTCTTTATGCTGAAAATCTCGTATATAGACCTCGGTCCGGTTGATCTAAGGCGGGCCACATAGATCAGCAATAGATTGAGAGTGTAGAGAGGGAGGTGAGGTGGTAGAGAAGATAGAGGAAAGGTGATGGAGGATAGGAGATAGAGAGAAGTTAGAGAGAAGTTAGAGAAGTTAGAGAGAAGTTAGAGAGAAGTTAGAGAAGTTAGATAGAAGTTAGAGAGAAGTTAGAGAAGATAGAGAGAAGATAGAGAAGATAGAGAGAAGATAGAGAGAAGATAGAGAGAAGAGAGATGGAGTGGAGGTCAGAGTGGTGATCGTCATGGTAACACCTTCATTTTTAAATTTTTTGGCTAGATGCGAAAAATGTGTAGAATGTTTGGGCATTGTTTTGTGTAGATTTATGTGGAGTAGATTGTGTGATTGTGTACGGAGTGTAATTTAGTTTGAATGGTGTTTGAATGTTCGGCATGTGGCATGGGCATGTGGCATGTTATGTCCAGCGGCTGTGTTTGTCTAGAACACCCAGATCAGAGATTAATTGCCTCTTGTGTCAACCTTAATCGTCGTATTTCACTACAAAAAAGAAATGCCCAGATCCAAAAAGAAAAGTGGACTGGTAACCAGTGGCTGCGAAAACAGTTGGGTGGAGATTAGAAGGGAGAGTGGAAGTAGATTATGAAGTAGAGTATGTGAGTGAAGTATAAGTATAAGTGTCAAGTATAAGTTAAGTGTCAAGTATAAGTATAAGTGTCAAGTATAAGTATAAGTGTCAAGTACATGTAAGTTTGAAGTATGTGAATGAAGTATACGTATAAGCATGAAGTATAAGTTATAAGTATAACTAACTATCAGTATAAAATATGACGATGTGAGAATCTTGGCTTGTTTGTATCTATCTATCTTCGTCGCTTCAAACTACTGTTTATTAATGTCTTATATGCAGTCTTGTGTGAGGCTACTGACAATGTGAATGTGTGGTTCGATCCAGTATCAGCTTGTACTAATCCACAATAGATGATTCTTTTACCCCTTTAATTAATGAATCTACAATACGTGATCCTTTCCAGCTTCTAATGATCTACAATACATGTTCCTTTTGGGTATCCTTCTAGACGAGTGACTTATGGTTTGACGTACTGGGTAGTTTTTAGCGAGTATTTCAGCCTCTTTTCTAGAACACTGAGGCGAGGTGTTGAACGAATATGAGCGAAGCGAATGTGAGTGAGTGAGTGAGTGAGTGAGTGAATATTTGAACGAATTTGAGCGGAGCGAATATGAGTGAATGAGTTAGTGAGTGAGTGGAGTAATGAATGAGTGAGTGAACGAGTGAGTGAGTGAATGAGTGAGTGAATGAATGAGTGAGTGGAGTAATGAATGAGTGAGTGGAGTAAAGAATGAGTGAATGAGTTAGTTAGTGAATGAATTAGTGAGTAAGTGAATGACTGACTGAATGACCACTTTCCGTCTGTCAATCAACATCATGGTAAAACAATTTGTTCGCTCATTCAACTACTCTTTTCGCACCCATTCAATCGAGCGAGGTAATGAGGAACGAACTATCCTTCATAGCGAACTGAAATGTGAAGAACGTAATAGATTGTGTAACAATGAGCTTCGCTCACTGATGAAATGGAAGAACGTAGTAGTGAGCATTGGTCGACTGACCGTGGAAGACTACATAATTGGAAGTCAACTAATTGTCAGAATTCTTTGAGGAAACTCGACTGGCTTATTGCGGAGAAAAATCTACTTATATACAGACATCGAGTTCCAGTGAGAGCTAAACTAGGACCGTAAAGGGTAGTATTCATGCAGTACTCTAAATGGTGTCTAATCACGTGCCCAAGCTACATGCGCAGTAGTCAACTTGGTTTTCTTTTAGGTGGGTGGTTCGTACATAGATTTTGGTATAGGTGGTGTATAGGTGGTGTATAGGTGGTGTATAGGTGGTTTGTATAGGTGGTTTGTATAGGTGGTTTGTATAGGTTGTTTCTATAGGCGGTTTGTATAGGTGTTCTTTAATAGAATTTGGTAGTTTTATTTTGGTAATAGATTGTTTGGTAATAGATTTTGGTCAAGGTGAACCTTGAACGTCTCATTTTTACTTGTGAATGTCTCATTTTACTTGAACATATTGTATGCATGCAATTGTTTTATCTTTTCCGAACCTGATTCCTCCTTCTGGCTATCTATTTCCCACATTTCATTTGTACTCACTTACTCATGTCCTCATTTTCTAATTTACTTAGTTACTTCCCCACTCACTCACTCACTCGCTTCCCACCATCGTAGGATGTCCCTTCACTATCGTCATTAGTGGGTTTCAACTTATATAAGACGTCCTGCATATGCTGTTGGCGTCCAATAGACTGTTAAGTGTCTCCTATGTTCACACTTTCTCATTTCAATTTACACTCAACTGGCCCTTCATCAATAGTGAGCGAAGCCAATCGTGTTTGCACACTTCCTCACTTTTTCAATTCCACATTTCACCAACACTTCACAATATTTCTCCAACACTTCACCACTTCACCACTTCACCAACAGTTCGCTTCGCTCACTGTTCCTCTACACTTCTCCTAGTACATCTTTTATGCTACTACACTGGTACCTCCTTCGATACCACCTGGTTTTGTAGCTCGTACGCTACACGAGTGATACTCGTACTCTATACACAACAGTATCAGTAAAACAGTAAAACAGTAAAACAGTTGAGCGAAGCGAAACTGTTTTCAACTGTTTTGCAACTGTCAATTGTCAGCGGTCAACTGTTTTGCAACTGTCAATTGTCAGCGGTCAACTGTTTGCAACTGTCAATTGTCAGCGGTCAACTGTTTGCAACCGTCAATTGTCAGCGGTCAACTGTTTTGCAACTGCCAATTGTCAGCTGTCAATTCTTTGGTGTTCTTCAATTGTCATCTGTCTGTCAACTTCAACTGTTTTTGTCTTCAGCCGTCTTCTTCGTTCGACTGTTCTCAAATGACCCTCAAACAGTGCGCTTCGCTCACTGTTAAGTTATTCGCTCACTGTTAAGTTATTCGCTCACTGTTAAGTTATTCGCTCACTGTTTGCAGTATTCTCTGATAGTCCCTACCTCAAACAGTTCACTTCGTTCACTGTTTGAAAATTCTCTGGAAACAAACAGTCGCTTCGCTCCTGTTTATTTATACCACCTGATAACCTTCCGTCGCCACAGCATACCTCACATCAAACGGCAACGAGTCCTCGTCCTGCGAAGTCGACACTACATCCAACACACTCACCTTACCCAACGCAACCTCCGTGTCCCCAGCCAACTCCTCGCTCGTCACCTCAAACTGTACCTGCAACGGGAACAACGACTCCTCGTCTGCCGCAATCGAAAACTCAAACAGTCCGCCCTGCTCCAATTCCTCGAGCAGCGCAACCTCCACAGTGAACACAACCCCAAAGTCCGCGTGCTCAAACGAAACATTGTCGCTGCCGTCGCCCAAAACAACACTGTCGTTGCTCACAGGCACCAACACCTTGAAGGACGACACGTTCAATCCAGCAAACTGCTGCGCCAATTGCAGGTTGAGCTCGTACTCAAGTGTGACTTGTGATCCCTGCTCGTCCGTGTTGACCCACGCGGTGAACACCAATGGAACCAACAGCAAATCGTCCTTGCCCGCACTCGCACGCCACTTCAATACACTGATACCAACATCATTCAGTGGGAACAGCTTGTTGCTGTCCTTCAACCCAACAACACTCGAGCTGTTGAAAAGCTGCTTGTCCACATTGGGGTGTGGCTTGTACTGCACGCCATTGCCGCGCTTGAGCAAAATCTTGGCCTTGGCCAACAGCTCCTTGTTGATGCGCAACTGGAGGTCTCCCTTAACCTCCAGCGACAAAACAGCACCGTCGCGTGATAATTGCGCATCCACCTTTTCGCTGATGGAAATGAGAATTCCATTGTTGGGGAATTTGGGGGGAGCAGTGGGGGTTCCAACTCCACTTCCAACTCCAGTACCCACACCTCCTCCAACACCTGCTCCAACACCTGCTCCAACACCTGCTCCACCCGCTCCAACACCCATTCTTTGGGCAGCCGCAGCACCTGCTGCTGCTGCTGGGGGGGCACGGAACAGGGATGGTTTCTTGCTGCCCAATTGCAACCCACCACCTCTCACTGGTTGTGTTTGGAGCAAGGACGTTTCCTCCTGGGGTTCGATTGTAGTTTGTGGATAAGCAGCAGGTGGCTGGTGGAACGATTGGTTGTGGCCGTGGAAATCGTCTATTATCTTTCTGCCCTCTCTCATGGCCAATTCTCGGCGTTGAATATCCTTGGCCTTGCGCTTCTTTTCCTCATTGGCCTCCACCACCTTGTTGCGCTCGATAATGTCGTGGATCTTCTCTTCGTGGGACTCCATACTGAGGAATGTTTGGATCTGCGAAAGGGTTGTGTTTTCCTTGTACCCAAGGTTGATGATCTCGTCAAAGGCGCTGACAAGTTCAAAGGCATTCTCGAAAATCTCGCGCTCTTCCACATTGCGCAAAAGACTGCTCACCGCCAGCCCAAAGAGATGGAGCGTGTCGATATCTTGGAGAATATTGGACGATTTGTTGGTGATCAACACAATGTAGAACTCCTCCAATGGCTGGTAAACATAGCGCACACTCTCGTCCTCGGCGGTAGTTTGCTGAGAACCCACCAGAATAAGGGCGGGAAAGTTGGCGAGAAGCTCGGTGATGCGGTCCCGCGAGATGTCGCGGAATTGTCTCGATAAAAGCGCTTTGCCTCCGCGCGTACAGATGGATGCTGATAAAACTACCATGGTGGTGGAAAAAAATTTGGTGCACAGGATGATTCGTGTCAATAAGGGGTAGTGTGGAGGCAAAAATAGAAGATAGACATAGTACATAGGCAGACATGATGACAGTAATAGTAATGATTAGGGATCATATGTAATAATAGTGATCATACATAGTGATCATATGTAATAGTGATCATACAAGTGATCATATGTAATAATAGTGGATAGACATGATCATATAACAAGGACATCTATTTTGAAAGCAGACTGGACATTAGCACTACAGACTGAACAAGGGTGCATGAAACACGCTCACTTATACTTCTTATGCTCTATAACACGCGGGGTCATACCCCTAGAGTGTGACTACCTAGGTGGGCCTCCTAGCGCGTTACTATACCACAGGTACGCCAGGGCGGGGAAATATCCGCCATAAGCGTGACCAGCGGGACCTCAGGAGTTAGCCCCCTGAGTACTTATATAGGACTGTATATGCCATTCTAAATAAACCAAGTAATGATGGAAAGTCTGGAGTTATTAGGAAAAACCCTAACAATGGCTGCGAAATTGTCTTTAATGCGAAAACAATGAGAAGCGTTTGAGGTGGAGATGAAGAATAAGAACAATGAGAAGCGTTGTTGATACTGGAGCAAGATTAATAAGCCAATTGCGGAATACCAAACAATTTACAGGTCCAATATTCAGTCGGGCCACTTCAAGTGCCATAATGAACAGCTGAACAACTGCTCTTCTGCTCCAGAAGATGGCCATATTGTGAGTATGAGAAAATCAGCAATTGTGTGCACTATAAATGTATTTTTGAATCGTAATACTCACCATTTTTCAGGAATTCTACGTGGTCGTTCGACTTATTCTAACTTAGTTTATTACATGGCTAACGAGCTACTTGAATAGGCAAGAATAGTCTTATATGCAGGACAAAGACTCTAGGGTGCCTACAATATACTATACCTTTCACCATTGAACAAGTTAAATAAGCAGTCAGAGTTGTAGGTCTACTCAATAACCGCACACTCATGACCGCAAATGCACACAAATGTACACACAAACACCACATACTACACCTGATCTGTCTACTACTGCCCTTCAGATCATTCACTATACAATCTAGCTTTTTGTAGCATCATAGTAATGATGTACTATTAGCGTCAAGCATTCCAGCTTTAAGTATTCTCCAGCTTCAAGTATTGTCTAGAGCATCAGGTTGGCTCTATAGTATTTGATATCTTTTCATTTTTTGTGCATCTTTCATTGACTCGTTTTCTTTCAACAATAGAGCATTGTAGAGCAACATGCTAACTGTCTCTGTATTCGAGCTACCATTTATTGCTAATACTGGGAACATGAGTCGATCTAGAAAGATTGTGGACTGTTCAGTTGAGGCTAGAGGTTGGACAATAGAGGTTGGACAATAAAAAGATTTAACATCTTACCTCCGATAAGTTCCCAACAAGTTATCATAATTTCCAATACCGCATTTAGTCATTCCCCGTACCCTTAATCTCCTCTTGTACTAATACCTCACTACTCGTGGTATTACCTACTACATTTATCAATGGAGTTAAGCTCTTAAGCGTTCACAGTTGAGTTGCATTCGCTAATCTGCCTCATGTATGTTATGTGCAGGATTTGCAGCCACCATGTTCACGAGAAGCGTAGTAGTTTCATATGAAAGAAGTAGAGGAGATTTGGTAGATTGTAGAGCAGGGTAGAATAGAGGTAATATGAGGGAGGTGGAGGGGGGAAAAGAGTGGACTAGGGAAGAGAGTGGACTAGGGAAGAGAGAGTGAGTGGAGACAGCATTTTCTGATCCTCCGCAAGTTTGGATTCCCTCCACTTCTCCATGTGGTATATACACTTTTCTCTTGGTTGGCATGTTCTAAATAAGAACCACGAAACGAAGTTTGGATTTGATGGGAAGTCGTCATTGGATACACTTCTCCATTGAAAATGGCTATCGGGAGTTAGAAGAGAAAGAGGAATTAGTTCAATAGGAGTGAAAGTAGGTTATAAAGGGCGACGGGGGCGACCGTTTTGAAATGCAAATGTTCTAGTTGTAGAACTGTTGTGAGAACAGTGCTCAGTAACAGCAGAGTACATCGAGTAAATTATGAGCCGTAGAGTCAACCAAAAATTTGTGATTCAATAAAGAATGAGACCAAGATTTAAGATTGTGAATAACTAGAGAAAGAAAGTAGAGTGAGACGGTGACAAAACACAATCTCGCTTACTCAACAATCTCGCTTTCCCAACAACATCCTCAACAACCTCCTCGCGAGGTTGTTTGGGTAACAATTGTACGACGTCGTCTAGAAACCACCATCTAACTGACGACTTCCGTTGCTCGACTTCGCCAAGTATTGGATCCATTGTTGGCTGCAAAAAGCCAGCCTCTTTTCGGGTAATAGGCAAAAAATGCCAGAAAATAGTACGCAATAGGAATACTAAGTACATAATGATCCCACGTATAAAATACGGCAAATTAATACTGTACCCGAGATGGACCAAATAGGAACCATCGGTCCAAATTAGGTGCGTGAAATACCGTGGAATCATCAATACCAGGTAATGTTCCTAAATAGGAATACCAACCTTCCGAATACCGCATCCCATCCCCTTGCTCACATCCATCCTAACCCTGAAACCATCTTGCTTGGCCTATTTTTAGGTTCGTTTCAAATAACCCAACGTTACGGTTTCAAATAGTCGATGGTCCTGTACCGAATAGGAAAGACCGAACCCTGTAAAGACTAATCAGAGCAAAGCGTACAAGTGTAGAAAGATTAGAAGGAGTAGAAAGAGTAGAAAGATTAGAAAATGTAGAGTAGCAAAGCGTAGAAATTGTAGAGTAGAAGGAGCGAAATGTAGAGTAGCAAAAAGAGGGTAGTAAAAAGAGGGTAGAAAATGTAGAGGGTAGCAAAATTACGTTGCTCGCCCTACTGAAGTCAATTTTCATCATTCCTCTTTCTTTAACTCTTTGTCTCTTTCTTTCTCCGTCTCTTGCTTTCTCTCCACTCTTTCTAGTCTTTCTAGTCTTTCTAGTCTTTCTAGTCTTTCTAGTCTTCTACTATTCTCCTCTTTCTACTCTTTCTACTCTTTCTACTCTTCATACTATTCCTTTGTTCTCTTCTCTTCTTTCACGTCTCTTGTGTCAAGGATGACAAGAAAGTTTACCAACGAGCCGTCAAGGGATGACAGGGTGAAAAATACCACTCATCGAGTAACTCATAATCGAGTGATTAACTCATAATCGAGCGATTATGAGTTCGATTATGAGTTATTATGAGTTCGAGCGATTATCAGTGATTATGAGTTAGAATTATGAATGCGCTCATGCTCGATGCGTGAGTTTCAACTCATCGAAAAATTGTTCCGAAAGTTCGATAGTCGATGGAAATGTTCAATGATTGCTGTGTTTATTTACGTGGAAGCGAGATTATGTGGTGCCCGATTGTAATTTTTCGATTGCAGCTTGTTTCGGATCCCCAGGTTGTACCAGGTAACGTCAAATATCAGGTCATTAGAAGTTAAAGATCATCACTTGAAACAGCGTCAACAGCGAAGCGAAGTTAACAACAATCGAGCGAAAACAATCGAGCGAAGCGAGATTGTTGATAACAGGAAGAAAATAAGAGTAAAAGTGGCAGAAATGGAAGAAGAAGTAAAATGAGTAGAAGTAGAGGAAAATAAAGCAAAGAATGGAAAGAAAATAAAGAACGATAGAAGAAATCAAGAGAAATAAATCAAGAGAAATAAATCGAGAGAAATAAATCGAGAAACAAATCAAAGAACAAGTAGAGAAACAAATCGAAGTAGAAAAACAAATCAAAGAGTGAACGAGAAATAAATCCAAGAGAAATAAATCCAAGAGAAATAAGAGAAGGTAGAGCAAAAATCAATCTTTTCCTGTCTCCTTTTCTCCTTATCCCTTGGCTCCATGAATTTCACCCCTTCTCCTCCAAGCTCCCTTCTCTTCTTCTCTCAACTCTACTCCTGTTGCCATCCCATTCTACTCCTTCCTCACTTATTTTTTTCCATCTCTTTTCATCTCTTCTGAAAGAATAATGACAACACGATGACTTGAGTGTTGTCGATGACTTCACCACTGATTAAAAAGGTAATTTAGCACCAAACATCTTCGCTTCTGTTTGTCTATTTGCCGCTCTTAAGCTGTGTTCGCTCTATTTGTTGTCCTGTTTTCTGGCTCACAACCCATACAATGGATTTGTGTTTGGCAGAGCTACTGACTCAGCAGAGCTACTATAACATAAAACGTAAACGATGGTCAGAAATAGACCATTCAGGGTTCCTGAACTCTCCTTAATCCTTTTTCCTCCTTTACTTTTTCCTTTCTTATCCTTTCTTGTCCTCTTTCAACCTTTCTCATCCTCTTTTGTCTCCTTCCTAATTGGTACTTTTTCGTCCTTCGCGATTTACGTGTACCACCATCCAACTACAACAAACGACACTCAACTGTTGGACCGCTTAACTGTCCCCCGCCTAACTGCCAACCGTCCAACCCATTCTCCCTCACCAACTCTAATCTCAACCTTATTGTCTTATTGTCTATTCCATCATGACTTTATTGTACTTTAAACTCAACCTTATTCCTACTCCTACTCCTACTCCTCCCTTCCTCCTCCACCCTCAACACCTGAATCATTCACTTCAACCACCTCTGATCTACTTGATCATCGATCATCACTTCCATCTTCCACCGTGTTTTATTTTCCTGTTGACGATTCCATTGTTCACCTTTTGTTTCAGCTGTTCCAAAATATCGCTGCGTCGCTCCAGAATGTTACACAAACCCTCGGTACCTTAAACATGCACGTCGATCGTGCACCCCTGGCTATTGTCTACATTCCAGGTGTAACAATAAGGTGGAGAATATATAAATGGCGTTTCCCAATCTCCATAAATAGTTAGTATAGATACAGATTATTGATTACAGAGACTGGCAGACAAACTGACAGACTACTGACTCAGATACTGATACACTATCTCCTAGACACAGACTAGACTACAAACTAGAACAGTACTCTACTGCTACTACTGCTATTACTGCTACTACTACACTACTACACTACTAGTACACCACTACTACTCTACTACTTTACTACTACCCTACTACCCTACTATGTCCATTCTTGTCGACACATCTGCCTCCGCATCGCAACTGCTAATGACGGCCTCTCTCACCAGTCTAGAGATGGTTTCGTCGTCCAACTTGTCGTTACTCAAAAACAACCCTGCGGCGATCTCCAACTCCAACTCGAACGCAACGCTCGTGACAGCCTCGGACACCTCGCTTACCTCGGGGCTGCAGTCCATGTCGTCTCCAAGTGCAGCTGCACACAACAGCGGATCGGACCAGAGGACCTCAGTGAGGAGTGTCAAGTTGGCCCTTGCGTTGTCTGCAGTGGTGATGACGTCGTTTGTGTTGGCATAATCAGAGAAAATCGAATAAATCGAACAAATACAAATCGCGAGATTTGTCTTGGCAGAGATCAGGAAAAGATGAAGGAAAAGAGATGAGAGATTACAAAGTACCAAGCAGTACCATACAGTACCACAGTACCACAGCACCACACAGTACACAGTACACATCAAATTAGGAAAGAGGTAATAGAGTGCGAAAAAATATGTGAAGGAGTAGAAGGAGTGACTAGGAGTACTAATGGAAGGAGTTATGAGATGAAGGGGTGAAAATAATGGAAGGAAGGAGTAACAGGAGTGAATAAGGAGAAGTAGTGGGAAGCTCTTGAGAGGATTACTCAAGGCTTATTTTTTTAATTGGGAAGGCACAACGTTGCCCATTGTCTACATTCTATAAATCCATAGATGAACCAACTAGCTAGACCATCTTAGTTGCAGTTCAACCTGCTGGGTCCTGGATGACCCAGCCACGAATTCATGACTTAATAGGAGGGTGTAGAACACAATCGAGCGTACCGAGATTGTGTGAGTAGTAGAGGGTACTAGTGAGAGGGTGCTAGTGAGGACTGTAGACTGTGAAGTCTGTTCGACTTGTGAGGACTGTAGTGTCTGATGTACAATGACGTAGTTGTGACACAATTGCAAATTTTTTAGGACTGTGTTCGTAACGGCTTGACGATGGAGACCACAATTGAGGGTAATTGGGAACACAATTGAGCGAAGCGAAATTGTGGGCGTCTGGTAATGATAAACTTCGCTCAATTCTGTTGATTTGTCGCTCAATAGTCAACTTAATTTGTTAAGGCGGAGGAGATGATGGGAAGAGATAAGAGAGAAAGACGGAGGAGGAGAAAGAGTTAAAAAGACGGTGTAAGAGAGAAGCAGAGAGACTCTATCGTGTTTTGTTTCACAGATTTGGCATTTTAATTATGCGCAACGGACTATGCACTCTTCCTAATATTGTTTCAAAGTTCCGAGGACATTCCGATATAGGTAAACACGACGCGAGACACGGAAGACCGCACGAACGAACTAACGAACGAGCGAACGAGCGCAGCGAGTGAGTGAGTGAGTGATTGACTTGTGGAAATGGATCAACTTTGTAGAAAGGTAAACGAGAAAGGTGAAGTAGAGTCGAACGTCAAGAAAATGTGTGACTGTAAATTGAAAGTAGCAGTGAAAGGGCTAATTTGCAACCTACCAATCGCAGACCAACAATTATGATGTAATGATAATAATAGAAAACGCAATTACAAAAAGACCTGTCAGCGGAATGACACCGCTTGTATTCCGCATCAGCAATCGGACATCGGCACCACATTTCATATACATAATCAACATACACAATGTTAATCCCCACAAAAAAATATTGCTAGTGAGATTGTGACCCCAAAGAGTGACGTCTATAGATGTGAGGGTTTAGGGTGTATGAGTATGGGTATGAATGAGCATGAGCATAAGTTACAATTCATGTCTTTTCCACCTCTCCTCACTTCTCACTTCATTTACATAATTGATCTAATTTTCAGATCCAAACTTTATCTCTTTTTCACAGGATGCAATGACGTAATGCTTGCCGGTATCGCTATTTTTATATTATGAGCGAGTACACATATGGCGTACACAAGTACACACAATTAGCATACACAATTGAGCGTAGCGAAATTGCATCCGATTTTACAAAATATAGACGCTAATGTTGCTATTGCATATGATCGAATATGGGCGATTCTTGTTCGATTCACCTCCCCATTCTTGTCCTACTCTTCCCTCATCCTACTCTCCTCTACTCATTCTTTTTTACTTCTTCTCTAATCGCATAACCTATCCTTCCTAAATTCTCCTCATCTTTATCGTTTCTTTATCTACATACATAGACCAGCAAACAGCACAAATAAACGTCCCACCATTATTCCCCATTTCTTCTAATATGCATTCCTCAACTTTTACTATTATACATTATACCGATACTGTTGTTGAGGGAAGCAGTGAGTACATTCCAATGGTATTTAACCGTTGCAATTGGAGTAGACCATATTTTAATGGTATCTCGTCCGTCGTGCCCATTCGCTTCGCCCATCCACTCAACACAATTGAAGCCGTTCAACTGGCAGACTTGAAAAGCATTTACTTTGCTCAAGTCCATTGCGTAGTTTGCGCTCTGTTGATCATCGTACCATTGTCTCTCATGTGTCACTGAATTTCAACCATCATATCCATTAATCAATCTCACTTCAACATCCTTCGCACAATAAGCGAAGCTTATTGTGCTGAATTCTTCATCACTCGCTCATTACGCTTTCTTTCATCATTAATCACACAATTCGCTTCGCACATTCTGTTCATGTTAATCCTCACCACTCGCACGATTCGCTTCGCTCATTGTGCTCAGTGCTCAGTATTCAATCTCACTCGGCACATCCCCCCAGTGCCCAAAAACACCCCTAAAAAACCTCACTCCCAACCCCACGTCCTTCGCTCCCATCATACTTCTCACCGAGTGCATGCTCAATATCGGCATCCCCACATCTATAATGAGCCGCGCGCCATTGAGCCCCCTTTTTCCACTCATCATGGGCCCAATAGTCCCCCCAGACCGCGAGTCGTTCCTGATATGGAACACCTGGAGCTTCACTTCGGGAACGTACTGTTCCGTCAACTGCTGCAAGAAATAGTGCCCAATACTATCGGTCAACACATGTGCATTCAGATCGATCTTGATCGTAGGGCCCACATTGGGCTTGGGCATGTGTTGCTCGAGATAAATGTCCCGAAAGTTGGGGTTCATGCAATGGGTCACATCAGAAGATAAAAAGATGGTGTTCTGGGTAAGCTGTGAAAGGGCCTCCTGGTTGTTTCTTTCTTGGTTCTTTCCTTCTCTTCCCACCACCCTCTTCAACGTATCTAATAAAAGACCACCCTGTGCACCCGTGCGCAGTCCACTACCAATCTCCTCGTGGTTCGCAAAGTAAACACCCACCAACCCGTCATATTCATCCAAGTCCAAACCCTTGACGTGCTCCAATAATCCATACATTGCATCGTAGGAACACAAGCGGTCGTCCAAGCTCAGGGAAAAGATAAACTCGTTTGAAAGACCTCCACGCACAGCAGGTTGTGTATCGTACAAGTGAAGATCAAAGCTGACAATATCGGAAAGAGGGTGTCCAGAAAGTTTGCTAATGAGGTTGAGAAGTTGTGGAGAGTGTTCTCCAAGTTTGTTTTCTTCTTCCTTCTTTTCGCTCTTCTTTTCTCCTTCCCTCTTTTCTTCCTTCTCTTCCTTCTTTTCTTCTCCTTCCCTCTTTCCCTCCCTCTCCTTCTCCTCCTCCCTTTTCAACCCAACGATCGGCTTACTCGTCTGCACATTATACGTCACTCTTCCCCCCTCTGGAGCCTGTGGAATTGTCCCAATTGGACACTTTGAATCAATCAACACCCTTTCGTGGTTCTCTCCCTTCTTTACAATCACTGCTCCCGCAAGCCCAAGGTCTCTCTGCACCCAAAGGTCCCTGATGGGGCCCAGGTACGACGCCACAGTGAGCTCTTCATAACCCCCATTCTCGTGTTTCAGGGCCTTGGGCACAACTTTGATGCCCACCGCATCCACATGAGTGCCCACAAAACAACTCCCATTGAGGGGCTTCCATTTGGCCCCCTTGACAAAGGCAACGAGTGATTGGTCCTCGAGGGTAGTGAAGAAGAGTCCACTGCCAATGGGTGAAGAAGACATCTGGGGGAGTTGCAGAAAGTTGTGGCTTTTGAGAACAGACGCAAAGTGTCTGATGAAATGGAAGGTTGTGGGGTTTTGGTTCATGGTTTGGATGTAGTGTTGGGCGTAGGTGGAGTAGTATTCCTCCTCAATCGCCCCTTCTACAATTGAGCGCAGCGAAATTGTAGAAGTATCCCCATTCTTCTCCTTTTCCTCTTTCACAATCTCTCTACGCTCAATTGTGGAGTCCTCTCCATTCTTGTCCTTCATTTCGCTGTGTTCAATTGTGGAGTCTCCTCCCTCTATCTCTCCTGTCTCCTTCCTCACAATCACACCATCTCCGCATTCAACCATATCAATACTCTCTCCCATTCTCAATTGGGGAATCTCGTAGGTGTAAGTACTTTCCATTGGCTCGTAGTCTGTATCCAGGGCGGTGTCTTCGTAGTCGGATGTATCTGTCAGGATAACGTCCTTGAGCATATCGTATGAGGCGGTGAGGTTGTTCATGTGCCGTGCGATAAGAACAAAACCAAATTGGGAAATTAAACAGAAACAATCAAGCGAAGGATTGTTTCACGATGATAAATGATAATGACAAATGAGCAAACGACAAATGAGCGAAGCGAGTTTGTCATTGAAACAACCAACAAATGAGTGAAACAAAAGAGCTAAATGATGACCAACTGCTCATTTGTCAATAGTGACACCAACAAATGCGGTTTTCTATGACACAATAATGACACAATAATTGATAGCTGAGATGATAAGACACTGATTGAATAGTTCCCAAGATGCCCCCATATCTACTCTTGATATAAGATTGAGTCATGTAAACGATGATGGTAAACGCTTAACAAGTGTAATCGCCCAAATCGTAAGGCAGAACAATGAGTAAGCGAATTATTCGGTATTATTCGTTCTTCATATCTTTTCTTCTCAATTCTTCTCATTTCTTCTCATTTCTTCAACTCTTCTCAATTCTTCTTCAATTCTTCTCAATTCTTCTTCAATTCTTCTCAATTCTTCTTCAAACTCTTCATATTCGCTCTTCCATTCAAATTCTTCTCACTAGACTGTTTTTGTAAGAGGAAACTCGGCTTCTCCGATCTGAATACTTGAACCATCCGCCAATTGAAAACACCCACCAATCGAATAATCGTGCACTCAACTATTCCAAACCATCCATCTGTACACACATATTCACTTACTCACATTCATCTTTCCCTACTTATCACCCATCTCCAAAACGCCCTCCAACACTTTAAACAACTATCCACCCTCTCAAGTGGGTAGACAGTAAGAAGTAGGAAAGACAATGAGATCCAAGATGCAAGAAGATGGAAGAAAAGATAGCAAAGAGTACGAATGACTTCCTTTTTTGCTGCAAAAAATGAGATCACAAAAATACTAGGCGCTAAGACAGATTATATACATTTGCAGATATTTATACATCCCACTGCTTCATAACTATTTTGGCTACTTTATTGACCACTACATCGACAACTACATCGACAACTACATCGACAACTACATCAACCATTGACTAATAAATTAACCAATAAATTGAAGCATAAAATATTGGGTCACTATATACTTCTTTCAAAAAAACGAGTTGCTCCTGTTCTTCCTATTCTTCCTGTCTTTGCCGATCCACCTCCATTTAGTTCAATTTTACCAGACGCGTTTCAGTGAATTCATTCACCAGTTTGATCAAACCATCTTCGATTTAGTGCGACGCGTTGTTTTTGTCGCGTTTTTCCTGCGTTCATCAGATAATCAGAGGTAGTTCATCAGTACTACTCTACTAATACTACTACAACTACCACTACTACTACTACTACCACTCTACCACAACTTCAACTACTACTACTACAACTTCACCTACTACTTCTCTTCAACTATGAACGCCACAACTCTTAGCATCCACTGGCACAACGATACCCAGCCCATCTACTCCATTGACTTCCAGCCCAATACCCTTCGACTTGCCACCGCAGGG
Source organism: Kodamaea kakaduensis (assembly GCA_030558435.1). Taxonomy (NCBI): domain Eukaryota; kingdom Fungi; phylum Ascomycota; class Pichiomycetes; order Serinales; family Debaryomycetaceae; genus Kodamaea; species Kodamaea kakaduensis. The sequence goes on from JAJMSN010000057.1 coordinate 19,652, forward strand.
GGCGACAACAACATTCGAATGTGGGAGATGGACCAGGAGGTACGGTACCTCAGCACTCTCCGCAAGCACACCCAGGCCGTTAATGTGGTGCGGTTCTCCCCCCAAGGTGACCTCCTTGCCAGTGCAGGCGACGATGGGACCCTCATGCTTTGGCGTCTTCTGCCAACCATTATCCAGGACTTGGAAGAGGAAGATGAGGTGCTGGAGTCATGGGTATGTGTGGCCCAGTCCAGAGGAACCAGTGAGATTAATGATATTTGCTGGTCTCCAAGAGGGACTCATATAATTACAGGTTCAATGGATAATACAGCGAGAATATACAAGGTGGATAGGAGGAACTCAACCAAGTCAGACAATTCAAACTTGACCTCAAATAACTCAACTACTCCAACTGACCCAGCTAACATAAACTCCTCAACCCCAACTAACTCAACTAACAACAACTCAAACAACAACTCAAATAACTCAAATGAACCCACCAAGCTGGTACAGCTTGGTGGGGTTAGTGGGAGTGAACAGCTCAAATTAAACCTCGTCCACACCCTCGATCAACACACCCACTATGTCCAAGGAGTGTGTTGGGATCCCATGGACGAATACGTAGTCACGCAGTCTGCAGATCGACTGGTGAATGTGCACACCACGGACGGTGCACTTGTCCACAGATTCATCAAGCACGATACCCATTCGCTTTACCACTCGGAAACACTCCAGTCCTTCTTCCGGAGATTGACCTTTTCACCAGACGGGGCACTTTTGGTGACACCCGCTGGGTTGGAGGGAGAGGAAACCAATACGGTTTATGTGTACACTAGAGACTCACTCAAGACGCTGCCTGTGTTGAAGTTGACGGGGGTCTCGAAACCGTCTACGGTGGTTGCGTTTTCGCCTGAAAAGTACGTGGCAGGGAGCACCAACATGATGGATACGAACTATACACTGGTGTTTGCAGTGGCCACGTTGGATGGGGTGGTGGTTTACAGAACAGATACGTTCAAGCCAGTGGGGTACGTGGGGAACTTGCACTATTCGGCGGTGACAGATTTGAGGTGGAGGGGGAGGAGATTGATGGTGAGTAGTACGGATGGGTTTTGTCTGGTGGTGGACATAGACTTGGAACTAGCAAGCGAGCGAAGCGAGGTTGCTAGTTGAGAGATAGTTCAACAACCCGCGTAGCGGTTGTTGGTGTTAGTTAACAGAGATGTTCAACAACACGCGTAGCGGTTGTTGGTGTTAGGTGACGAGATAATTCAATGACCTCGCCATGCGAGGTGTTAGTTAACAGAGATGTTCAACAACCCCTATAGCGAGGTTGTTTAAAGGTGATTGAAATATTCAACACATCGCTATGAGAGTTGACAGTGTTAGTTGAGAGATGTTCAACGCAGTTGGTGATTGTAAGGAAGGATATACTATTGATAGACACCACTGAGGTCATGTGAACTGATATATGGTGTATCTGATAGAGATCAACAATCGAGGTAGTGGGTGGGCACAATTGAGCACTAGATGAGCGAAGCGAATCTGGTGTGAAGAAGTGATATGCTCAACTAGTGTGAGGAAGTAAAATCGCGAGATCGTGAGAGCACCGAAGGATTGCTAAGTGTATGAAATTGTCTCGCCCCACTCAACAGGACTTCCTCACAATGTCGCTTCGCTCGATTGTTCGGGTGAGCATTACTTTGGAATATCTGTTGTACCTACATACATTCACAATTAGCAAAGCGAGATACCGTCTGCCCTAACAATGCGAACAATCGACTTGCTCAATTGCTATCGTGATTGTTTTCACAAGCACCGTTAGATAATGGTTGTTCGATCGGGCAAAGGCTTAGCTAAATTTGCTCAATGAGGAGCGAATCGAGTGAGGAAGGGAAGAAGTGCAAGTACATGTGCAAATTACAAAAAGTACGTCTGTCGTATCTTGCTTTCTTCAGAGTTCTCTTTTCTCCAGTTGCTCACAATCTCGCTTCGCTCGATTGTTCATTTGTTCGATTGTTCGGTTGTTCGGTTGTTCGCCTGTGTTTATTTTGCTTTCTTCAGAGTGGCGTCTCTTCTCCTGTCTGCTCACAATCTCGCTTCGCTCGATTATTCGCATCACTCGACTGTTAATCCTTTATTTATACATACTCCTCAGCCGGCAGGCGAGTTATAGACCTATAGACAATACCTGCACTAAACGTAGTGAATTACAATACCCTCCTTTTAGTCAGACGATGCACCAGTAAACTTCCACCTCATTGTGCATGCTTAAGCAAATGCTCAATGTTAGCATCCACATTTTTCAATGTAATCTACTCCTCAGCAAGTTGAACTCGCATTTGATCAAAAACATACAAAAGTGGTCTCCCCTCTATCAAACAAGAGTGAAGCGGGTGTTCTTTATCAATCAGAATATGAACATGGGTGAATTTTATATCGGATTCATGTCGACATGACCAATATAAATTCCTATTTCACCCAGACTAAACAGCAAACATGAGCAAAGCTCATGTTTGAAATAAGTCGCCACTCACTCACTACTCACTGCTTCGCTCGTTCGTTCGCTCGTTCGTTCGTGGTTAGTTAATCTTATCATTCTTCAACTGCTTCGCCAACCTCTGCCTAGCCGCCGCAATCATCTCCTGTTTCCTCCTATTCAAATCACTCGAACCCTCATACGGATCGTCCAACTTTTCCACATCGATATTGTACCTCTCCATCAAGTTAATTGGTTTTGTCTGCGCTGGCTTTTTGTTGCGGGCATCGTTTTCCTCCGGGACGTGCACCGGCGGCCGGACTCCCCTGGGGAACGGCAAGGTGCCAGTCTCCACGAACCGTTCCACGGTCTGCTCCACTGACCCCGAGCGGTTCAAGTCGTAGATGATCTGTTCCCGCGTGAGATTGGGCCCAAGTGCCTGCACCACCTCCACCATGCTCTCCGTCACCTGTCTTCTGGAGGCCGGGGCTGTGTGGGTGTTTTGGGCGTTTTCAGCACGGTCCAACTCCTGCTGGAGCTCGTTCTGCTCGGGAACAGGCAGAATGAGCCACCGGAGGAAGACAAAGGCGACCGCAAGTGTGACTATGAAGATTATCGAGGAACTGTCCATGAAAATGTGTTTTAAAAAACCACAGCGAGATTGTACTACAAGAACAATTGTGCGAAGCACAATTGTACGATATTACGATTAATGCACGATATTACGTACGAGATAGTCGATGTACCCCGATATACGAGATACTCGACTGTAAAAGAACGATTATACGAAAAGTTCAATTGCACAAGATAGTCGACTACGAGATAAATACGACAGAGCTCTACGTAACCAACCGTTGAAACGGTGATTTACGACACCTGAAACAAGAATCGAATTGACGAGCAGATTGTTGCTGTGTGCACTTGTGGTGCACTTAGTGTGGTGATTATAGTACTATTGTCTTGTCTCTTTTTGTCTACTTGTCTTTTGTCTACTTGTCTTTTGTCTACTTGTCTTTTGTCTACTTGTCTTTTGTCTAATTTCTACTTTGGTTTAGCGAGTCGGTTTTGCTTTGTTTTGCTTGGCTGTTCTATTGTTCATAAGCGAGAAAAGAAAATGAACCTTGAGATTACTTGACCTACTTCGTTCTTACCTCATTCTGTTTTATGTTTTATTAGAAATAAGTGTTGACAGATTGTGGTTATAGTACTGGAAAAAGACCATCACGAGGAAAGTAATTGTTCTTTTCTCTCTTCTCTCTTCTTTCTCTTCTCACTCACTTCGCTCGTTCAAAATGATTCTCATCAACGCAGTACGTAGTCTAATTCAAGTTACTCTGATTCAATGTCTCCCAATCAATGGTACGCTCGATCCATTGTTGAATACCTGCAAACTGAATTCACAATTAAGCTGTTCTCTTATTCGACAAAGACAAAGCAATTCTAACGAGAATTAACAATCGAGCGAATTGAGGTTGCTTACATTGACATGTACAAAGCAATTCAAGGAACAACTCGCTACGCTGTTTGAAAAGGTCCAAGGAGCTACCCTTTTCATATCTGCTTGTTCCCAAGTGGTTCTTTGAGGTCTAATATTCGCTCCTTGTACTCTTTTATCCGTCGTAAACTTTCTTTCATTCGAGAAAGTTGTGCTTCAACAAGCGTAGTTCTCTTTTCACTCCACTCTTAGTTGTGAAGTATGCTCTAAGAACGAGCAAATTAGATTAGTTCTTTTCGGTTCATGTAGTTGAAGGAAGTTCTTTTCAGTTTATCGAACCTAGTTCATGTTAAGTTAGTTCTATTCGTTCATTTGACCCTTGTTGTCATAAAACAGTCTTTATCAATAGAGGCTTAGCTCGTTGTTTCAAGTAATTTTTGTTCAAACAGCTCGCTCATTGTGGAAGTCTTCTTCATCTAAGAACAGTTTCGCTAGTTGTCTTGAAAAGTCTTGTTCATCAATAATACAACAAGCTATGCTCTCCTAACAAGTCTTTCTTCAAACAACGAGCGAAGCGAGTTGTTCTAATTGATTCTTCTATGTGGATCGAACAACTCGCTCCGCTCGCTGTTCTCAAACATCAGTGTTCATCTAAACGTCAACTTAAAATCCTTCCCCTCATTCCTCACCTTATACAAAAAATTCGTAATTATCTCATTCTCCTTGCACGGAAGACTCATGAAATGGTTCTTCAAGTGCGCCGCAAGTTCCGGCTTGCTCACTCCGTGCGGGTGTGTTCTCGATCTCTTGGAGTACGTCTTCTTTCCAATCTCGCTGTTCAATATATCGCTGTTGATACTCGCTGGGGGCGCGAGTCCCATGTTGTAGTGTGCACTGTACTTGACCAAGGTCGCGTCGTCAAACTTGTCGAAATCAAGCGGCTCGGTAGCAGGCTGGTCCTGGGGACCGTTGGAGTTGATGTGCTTGGCAAGATAGAGCTGCTGGGCCTGGAGCGCGGCCTGGTTCTTGGCCTTGAGCAGTGTTTTGCCAGTGGGGTTGGTAAACTTGTTGGACTCGGACTCAGAGGCAGATTCTTTGTGGCGGGCCATAGAAGATGTGGTTTATGTATGTATCAAGGGTTTTGTTGGTGCTGTTGGTACTGTTGGGTGTATTGATGTTATCGGAATCTGTAGTTTGTAAATTATGTTTGCAGGAAAAAGATTAAGCAGAGCAGAATTGAGAGAAGTGAGAATTAGATAATGAGAATGACAAGTGATAATGACAAGTGAGAAATAGATATGAACTGAGAATGAAATGAGAAATGCCTTTCAAGTCACTTGACTTCTAAGTAACTAACTTCAACTTACTGGAGACGACCTCCCTTGTATTTGCATGTGGTTTCACCAGTCTTGTTCATGGTTGTTCTTGATTACAATTGCTGTGATTTATCTACCGATAGATGTTTAGTATTATGGGATACCTGGGGACCCGGTTGACTCAAAACACAAGAAGACGTTTAATCTATGCTCTGTTCACTTCCTCAGTGAAAATTGAGCATTTGCACCCAATAGGGTAATTATTGAGCATCATGGGTGTTCACTTTCTCCAGCATCTGTCATCTATGTCTATCTGTATCTGTATCTCTATATCTATAACTCGATCTTTGTCTCCATCTACACCTTTATCTTTGTCTCCATCTACACCTTTATCTTTGTCTCATCTACATCTTTATCTTATCTCCCATCTACTCATACACTTACTCATCATTGCTCTGGACTCAAGTGCCGGCAAAAATCTGCAAAATGCGAAATAAATTGGTCACAACGTTGGGTACAGGTTAAAGAACATAAGAGTACTTTCTCTGTACTGTACAACACTCACTCGCTTCGCGAATGAGTGAGAAAAAGTGGGGTGAAAAAAACGACAACTGCAGGATTCGAACCTGCGCGGGCAAAGCCCAAAAGATTTCGAGTCTTTCTCCTTAACCGCTCGGACAAGTTGCCGCAACCTTCAAATTTTACAAAAAAACGCCTACTTAACTTGCTTGTCTCCTTTTTTCTAGAAGGCCATGGAAAAATTGGCTGGAAATATATATTCCATCCTCAGCCCTTCTCAACCACCAATGAGTATACGCTTATTTTGCAGGAGAACAACTCCCAAACAATGGCACAGACACTTGGGCGTGCGCGCCTTCCATGCCACCAGGCAGCGCGCCCTCCATGCCTCCAGTCCACGACTCTTCCATGCCTCCAACCCATTTGCCATCAACTTTGATCCCTACAAGACATTGGGCGTGGATAAGGGCGCCGATGCAAAGAGCATCAAGAAAGCATACATCCAATTGGTCAAGAAGTACCATCCCGATGTCAACAAGGAAAAAGGGGCCGAAGAGCGGTTCCACAAGATCCAGGAGTCGTACGAGCTCTTGAACGACAAGGAAAAGAAGGCCCAGTACGACCAGTTTGGAGCCGCTGCATTCGACGAAAACGGCAATGCAAACCCATACGCAGGCAACCCGTTCGGGGGTGGTAACCCCTTTGGAGGAGCCGGTGGCTTTGGGGGAGGTAACCCATTTGGAGGCAGCGGAGGTTTTGGCTTCAACTTTGAAGACCTCTTCAAAGAGGGATTTGCACGTGCACAGGGCGGCCAGGGAGGCCGCGGCGGGTTCATGATGGAGCATGTGGGAGACGATGTAGAGGTTTTGAAATCGATCTCGTTCAAGGAAGCCATCTTTGGCACCAAGCAAAAGGTCAACTACAAGGTGGTGGAAAGCTGCAATACATGTAAGGGAACCGGTCTCAAGACAGGCAAAAAGAAGAACACGTGCCCAACGTGTCACGGGACAGGCCAGGCCACGCACTACATGGGCGGATTCCACATGTCGTCGACGTGTGGAACGTGTCACGGGACAGGAGTCACGATCTCGCCCAGTGACCAGTGTGGCACGTGTCACGGCCAGGGAGTGGAGGAGGTTGCGCGCAGCACCGATGTGGACTTCCCCGCTGGAGTGAATGACGGAACACGTCTCCGTGTTCCTGGTGCCGGTGATGCGCCTGTTGTTACCAAGGACAATTACAATGTCACCAGAAACGGAGACTTGATTATCAGGATCAATGTGAAGCCGGACCCTGTATTCAAGAGGGAGGGCAACAAGATTGTTGTGAACAGCGACATTTTGATGACTACTGCGGCGTTGGGAGGAGAGATTGTGGTGCCCACTGTGGACGGGGCCAGTATCAAGCTCAAGATCAGGCCGGGTGCACAGACTGGACAGCTGCTCACCGTGCCTGATCGCGGAGTGCCCATCAACAGGAACGTGAACAATAGAGGAGACATGAAGGTGAACTTGCAGGTGAAGACGTTGGTGCCTGAAACACCCGTGCAGACAGCGTTGCTTGAGGCGTTGGCGGATGCGTTCAACGACAAGAATGCAAAGAGAAACGATGCGGACTGGAAGTTGGATTTGGAGGGAGAGGAGCATGTGGAGAAGAGTTCGAGAATTGGGAGGTTTTTGGGAAAGTTTTTTAATATGAGTGATAAGAAGGACAAGTAATCACATGAGCGAAGAATAACACGTGAGCGAAGCAAATGTGTTTTTCTTCTCACACTTCGCACATGTGGTTACTGAGATGATATCGAAGAATGAGTGAAGCGAATTGTTGAGGTAAATGAGATGAATAAGAAAACTATTTTCAAGCAGTGATGGATGAAGGAAGATCAATTCACTTTCGACTTTCCACTCACCATTTACCCTCTTCATTTACCCACTTCATATACTCGCCCACTCACTCACTTCACTCGTTGTGTCGAGGTAGGTAACAATTCACGATTGAGCAAATGGTGCGAAGGCTAGGAAGAACAATTGAGGGATATCGATCTCGTATTGGCTCAATTGTTAGTGGTCAGGTAGTATATATTCAGGCAGTGGCCTATTCTTGTAATTAAATATAGAACTTGTATATACAAGCGAGCGAATAGCTAACAATTGAGCGCAGCGAAATTGTGAGCGGGTAGGATAGAAGGGATCATAATATGTCTGCTCAATTGTAGCAGTAGGATGATCTAGAAATGGTCAGAATAGGTCTGCTCAATTGTGAGTAGGACGTAATTGAAGGATCAAGAAAAGTGAGCGTGTTAGCCTGCAGAAAAAAAATAGATAAAAGCAGGTAAAAAGTGGTGAATAGTGATGAAAGTAGGACAGTGAAAAGGGTGTTTGTAAGGTTACCGTAGATGGCAAGGTAAACCAACCCGCTTTGTCTACTTAAATGACGTCATCTACATAAATGGTGCAAATTTCTCTTAATCGGAACAACCTTAATGTCAACCTAATTACAACCTTACCAGTTTGTACAATTCTTTACTTAAACAGTGCACTTCACTTACACTTACACTTTTCACATGTAGTGCATCATCCACTTATGGTTGTCTTTCCACAATACTTTCCACTTATAGTTTCTTGTATACTTCCCAGTTACCACTTTCCACACCATTCACTGTTCTCTAGTGCACTTCGTCGTTCTTTTTGGTTAAATTTAGCAACACCATAACCGGTTTAAAGTTTGCAACCTGAACTAAGCCCTGCGTACTCTCCCGTCCTCCGCCTCCAACTTGATCAACTTCACTGACTACCAACTACGCTGAAACTGCTGTCACTCCTGTCATTCCTGTCACAGTACCACGTGACACAAGTGGGGGGCACATGAAACTAGATAATCAAACAGATCAGGCAGAAAAAATGGTGTGTTTGTATTGACTAATACTTTTTCTACTGTGTTTCTACTGTACTTGTACTGTAATTTTTCAGTACTGTACTTTGTTGTACTGTGCTTTACTGGTACTACTAGTACTGAGTAATGCATTTGTGCTTAGTGGTATTCATTTACAATAGTTGTACAACAGTTCTACAATAGTTATACTTACAGCAGTCTAATTACAACCGTTTACTTAACTAGTTAATCATCCTACTTTACTGATTCACTTCATCCCAAAATAGTTCGTTTCACCTCTCGATTAACTATTGTAACTCTTCGGGCACGGTTGCAAAAAACCGGTTTCCGGAAAAAAAATGCCCAAAACGGTCGGAAATCGGTTGTAGGAACCTTGACGAGGTCAATGAGAGTACAGTACGCAGTTAATCAGTACGCAGTTACACAGTACGCAGTTACACAGTACGCAGTTACACAGTTATTACTTATACTGATCAGAATGTGGCAGTCGAAGAATGACCAAATCTCCAATTGTGCCTACCTTCTCACCTTCTCTACATCAACAATACTATTGTTCTGTTCTTCATTTAGCGAAATAATAAGACTATGGCTGTGTACTATATTTTTAGCAGTCTATTTTTACCTCCTGTTCTCTGTTAATGCGTCTACGTTCCTGCGTTCTCACATTCACGTCTGTCTAGTAAATATCACTCGCTGATTTACTCGCTCATTCACTCGCTCTATTCGACACTGCTCTGCGTCGACTTTTTTCATTGCTAGTTTCATCTTTGCGCAAACACCGGTTACGCTCCCCGACATTAAATCGACATGACCGTCGCAGCCGCTGCAGGATGCCTCCCTGGTTCACACACAGTCTCTCTATGGTGTCCCCAGTATCAAGACAAAATTCAGGGCTTAGCAATTACGATGTAGAGAAATTTCTCGTGTCCCGAGGACCTGCATGACGTTTTTGTACGCGATTAATTCCTCCACAGAACCCCCAAAAGTGTTCCTCCCACCACCCACCTCAACCTGCCCCTACTCACGCCTCTACCCCTACACCCACGTTCACTCCCCCCCTTCCATCCTCCCACTCTAGCCCACCTAATCCTCATCAGCTAATACCTTCACCCCTCGCTGATCACGTCAGTCGGTTCGACCTGCATATACCAAGTCACGCTCGAGAACGCGAGCTTTTGTGCAGGCGTGCAAAAAACGCTGCGGGTTTTAGCTGCTTCGTAAAGCGGTTGTTTGTTTATAACATTGTTCACTCGCTTACCAGCACTGGCTGTCCACACTCGCTATAATAAGATAGAAAGGTTAGGAACTAGGATCGTACGAAACAACAAGTTAGTACATCCAATTAACTTCAAATAGTGCCACTATTCATTCGACTAAACACCACTTACACTAGTACAGTAACTACCACTAGTACTACAGTACACACTAGTACACTACCATTGGTAAACTACCACTAGTTCACTACAACAGTGCAAACCACTAAAAATACAGTATTAGCCACACTACAAATAGTATAATAATACAAATAATAACCATTGCTAATATTGCTACCACCAAACTACCACCATTTCTACAAAACTACCATTTACCCCCACTTAGTTAACTAAGTATTGCTACTAGATAACTAGTACTCACACTCGTTTCACTCGTGTTCGTTAGTCCGTGTTCTTTCGTTCACATGTCCGACCTAGATAACCTGGTCTCTCGGCTGCTCCTGGTGGGCTCCAACAGCTCCCGACGCTCCGACCCCCAGTACATGGTACTGGTTAGTAAAACCCCCACCAATCTCACACCGTCCCAGAGATTGAACATGCGCAAGTCCCAGATTTCCCACTCAATTGCCCGCTTGAAAACCTCCGATGTCGCCGATGATGTGGACCCCCCAGTGGCATCCGCACCTTCTTCCGCTACAGTTGCTCCACCTGGCCCCACGGTTGCTGAGTCCACTGAATCTACTCGTCCCAACTCGGTGTTGAGTCACGACAGTACCTTCAACCTGCCGAGTCTGCTTTTTTCAGCTGTGCTGCTGCGACTGCTGCAACTTTCCTTTGGTCTGTATGACGAGATCTGCCGCAAACTGGCCCAAGAAGATCCCTTGAGTCTGCCGGTGATGTTCCACAACAGTGAGTACATGCAAATCTTTGAAGAAACGAGACAGCGTAAGAAAATGTTGGTGGATTTCCGTAAACTCCATCTCCCCGAGGAGTTTGAAAAGGATAAAAAAGTTGATAGTCCGTTGAAATATGATACCGAGATCCCACCACAGGTTCCACCCAAGGTGCCACCAAAGACTGGTCGTCGTGAATTGCCTCGTCTCCCAAGTTTGTCTACTGTAAACCATTCCCAAGTGACTATCCAGGGTGAGTTTGAAGAGGCGTTGGAGGAAGAAGGTGATGATGGCGAGTCAATCTCCCTTAGTCCTTGTGTTGGGAGTTTGCCCAAGTCGGCCTCGATGATTGCACGTGATCGTGATGCCATGAGAAGTGCGCTGGACCCGAAGCCATTGAGGACACAATCAAGTCAACTTTCGATGAGACAACCGTCTCTTCTGTCGTTGAAACAACCTCCACTTGTGAGTCAACAATCTCAAGTATCTTTGAGTTCAAAGCAGTCTGACAGCAGTCAAATGTCGCCGTGTGTGTCTCGTCAGTTGTCGCAAATCTCCTTTGCAAATGGGTCCCAAGTACCATTAAACTATGGACTCAGTCAGCACTCACTCCATTCCCAGGGATCACTTCCTTTGCAAGTTTATTCGGGTAGGAGTGTGAGTACCCCTGACTTTGCATCGTGGAAACCAGAACAGTGGAAACACGAGGTGAAGGAACCAAATGAGGAGGGTACAGTTCCGTCTTCGCCCAGTTCGATGAAGTACTTTTCGTATACTCGTCCCACATGGCTCCCACCCAAGACGAGTGCGGACCGTCTGAAGCACCAGCGCGATGCCAACGACTTGATTGAGCGTGCACTTGCACAGGAACTGAAGGAACAGGCTGCCAAGGTACGTGCATTGGAAAACTTGCTGCGCCAGCGTCAAAAGGATTTGGACTGTTGGCAGGACATTATCAATACAATCAATGTCCAGGAGTTTGTTGAAAAGCGTTCGGCCATGAACCCAGATGTATGGTGGAGAGGCGTGGACCCACGTCTCAGGTCCCAGATATGGTGGAAGTTCTTTAATGCGAACCAAACGAGATTCAATATGGCATATGTCGAAATGGATCTCGATCCGGTGCTAGTGCAACAAATCACAAACGATTTGGTGTACAAGGGATCGGATGTGGTGAAAGTAGTGGGCGCGTACGCTTATTATTTGAGGGACAAGAAGGTTGAGCAAGATGAGGATGTTGCATATTGCTATGTGCCGCAGCTCAACGATGTTGTGTCTACCCTCTGTATAGTGTTCCGCAACCCATACAAGGCATTTTCGCTGTTGTGCCAGATGTACGAGCGTGGCCTCTTGAATCTGTTGCTTCACCAGACGCCCGATTCAGATAGCTTTTTTTACACGCTTGAGGAAAAGTTTGAGGAGGCACTCCCGCAGTTGCATGCCCACTTTACGTACCAGGGGGTATCGTGTAGAGAGTGGGCGGCGGATATCGTGCTTGGGTGTCTTCTGCCACACGCACTGCTCCTGCTTCTGAGCCAGCTCATTGATATTTTCCTCTTCCAGGAGATGCACGACCTGGTGCTCATGGCGGGAGCAATGGCGTTGTTGGACAACATGCAGTACAAGTTGTACGGAAACAAGGAGGAGATATTGGCCACGTTGAAAACGCACTGTGCGTTGGGTGCTGACCATGATTTTATTAATAAGATGAGGGGGTTCATTCCATAAATATAGGTATGCTGACTGATCAGCCGGATGGGTATAGGAAGTATAGAGTTTGTAATCAGCCTCATGAGCGAGGCGAAATGGAGGAAAATGTAAGTAATTGAGCCCCAATTGAGTCTCAATGAGCGAAGCGAATTGAGGCGAAATGGAGGCGAAATGTAAGTTAGTTGTTAGATGTGAGTGCAAGTCATTCCAGTTAGTTAGAAGGAAGTTGAAGAGAGCAATGGAAGAGAAAACGAAGAGAGCAAAATTGAGATGTGAAATTGCGAGCAAAACAGGCAAGCGCCAAGATTATACTTTAACCTTGATAATATTTCAAGGATCTCATGGATCTGTTTGAGATGTTGCCAGGACGACGAATCAACGAGTGGAGCGAAAGAAGTAGCAAGCGTGGGAGGTGTAAATGCGATCAAGTATAAAAATCCGTTCAAAAAAAGCGTTCAGGTTTATATAAATGTTGAATACACATATATGGTGAGAGTGCGCAAATGGTGTACGAGTTTTAATAGAGAAAGAATTCCATCATTTGCTTCGTTATTCATTATTTATACACGCGTTCATAGATACTAATCGAGCGTGGTTGAATATCCCCAGTAAAATACAATAATTGAGCGAAGAACTGTTGTCAATTCCCACTGCTTGAGATCAATCTCGTCTTCCTACAAGTGAACTACTCTAATTCCTGCTGTCAATCGGAACAATTTGGCGTTGCCAAATCGTTCTTGTTCCAATTGCACTTCTACTAACGAACAACTCGCTTCGCTCATTGTTCCGTTGCTCTATTCTCCATCATTATTTCATTACATGCTACTTCTGACCATCCTTCAATGCGTTGAACAAATTCGTTCCATCCTCCGCAGTTTTGACCTTCACCACATACGTCTCCAACTTCTTGTCCTCGTTAATCACCGGCACCTTCACCATCAGTCCATTGCCCATCGTGGAATACACCATGCTCTTATTCACCAAGGTATTGAAGATGGTCCGCATCCCTCCCTCGGCACGAATGAGCACCCGTGTCTTGTTTGTCTTTGGATTATGCAAAACCTTCAACTCCCCAAGCCCCTTGTTGGCGTACTCTTGCGAGTCTGGGTTGTACAGCATGAGCTTGGCGCGCTTGGTGTACTTGACCTCCTCCTCCTCTTCACCCGTACTCACATTTTCTATCTTTTGTGCCATTTGCACCACTGGCTTGAACTGTGCAGAGCTCTCCTCCTCCCCCTCTTCGCCCGCGGGCTTCTCGGGCTTCAGGAAGGAAAATGCAGGTGTTTGCCCAAAGGCAAAGGGCTTGGATTCCTTATCGGTTCCGTTGGCTTTGAAGGCAGAGTTGCCAAATGAAAATGGCTTGTCAGACCCAAAGAGTGGCTTGTCAGGTTTGTCAGACCCAAAGAGTGGTTTGTCAGCTGGTTTGTCAGATCCAAAGGAAAACGGCTTGCTAGCTGCAGTGTCATTTGGTTTATCACTTGGTTTATCACTTGGTTCACTTGGTTTATCAGCAGCTTCATCAGGCTTCTTTCCAAAGGAAAATTTAGGAGCATCTCCAAAGGAAAATGGCTTGCTTTCTTGTTTACCAAACGAAAAAGCTGGTTTGTCTGCCACATCTTTTCCATTTTCAGTCTCCTTCTCATTTTCCTTCACATCACCCTTTCCAAAAGTAAATGGTTTAGCACCAAAAGAAAATGCAGGCTTATCCTCCTTCTTTTCCTCCTTTCCAAAAGAAAATGCCGGCTTGTCCTCCTTCTTATCATCATTTTCAAAAGAAAAGGCTGGCTTCTCTGTTTTTCCAAAGGAAAATGCTGGCTTGTCTTCCACCTTCTTTTCTTCCACCTTCTCTGCTTCCTTTCCAAACGAAAATGGTTTGGCTGTTTTTTCTCCAAAAGAAAACAATGGTTTACTTTCCTCCTTCTTTTCTCCAAATGAAACTGGTGCGGCAGTCTCAGTCTTACCAAATGAGAATGGGGCGGGTGCATTGTTAGTTTCACTCTTACCAAACGAAAATGGTGCGGGTTTACTCTCAGTCTTTCCAAGGGAAAATGGTGCGGCATTACTTTCCTTTCCAAATGAAGACGGTGCAGTTTCAGTCTTTCCAAACGAAAATTTCGGAGCTTCTTTTGGTGCCTCCTTTGGTGCTTCCTTTGCCTCATTTGACTCCTTCGGTGCCTCCACCTTAAACACCGAATCCTTGATTGGTTTGTTGAATGTAAAAGTAGGACCCTTCAATTCCACCTCGGACTCCGAGTCCGAGTCATCCTTCTTTTTCGCGGGCTTGGGCCCAAACGAAAATGGCGCGTTTTTAATCGTGGGTTTACTGGTCAAAGTGAACTTGGGGCCCTGGATCTTCACCTCCTCTTCTTCCGATGACTCGTCATCAATCGGCACTACATTTGGTGTGGGGGTGGGCGATGGCTTAGCAGGAAGAGTTCCCGGAATTGTTCCATTCTTCAAAAATGCAAATGCATTTTTGGGTTCCGATTGTACCTTGGCAGTAGTCTGGCTGGTTTGACTGAAACTCTGGCCAACGCTACTTTGGGCAGTTCCACTTTGAAAACCTCCCTGGCTATTTGCCTGGCTATTTGCCTGACTATTTTGGGTTATACCAGTAACACTCTCATAATATGCAATGTACTTTCTTGCCAACTCCGTAAAGTTCGCCACGGTGCCCGGTATGTTTGCCGCTGTGATGCTCTCGATGAACTTCTCGTTCAATGCCCGTATCTTTTCGTTGTTGGATGGAGTGGTTGTCTTTGGTGTGGGCTTCTCGGACCCATTCGCATTGAAGGCATTGGTAAGGCCGCGCCCTCTGGGCTTGAGGATCTTGCGTCTGGCCATCACGTCGGCCAGCGCCATCTGCGGCACCGGCGCACTGCTCTCGTCATCACTGTGCACGATCCCGTCCTTGGTGATTTGGGTTTCGGCCACTCTCTTGCCCATAATTGCTGTTGTGTTGTTTGCGTGTTGTGATCATCGCTGAAAATGTGTATAGGGCATGGGCCCTATGCACGTGTAATAGTACACGTGAGTTTCTCAATTTTCATTTCCTTTTTTGTATCACGTGTGCGAAAAAGTTTTCCCCTCGCGGTAGCCTTCGAAAATTTTTACAAAAGACGTTTAACTTCTTTCTGTTGTACACAAGAATCAAGCAAGTATGTAAAGAGAGGAAGAGGGTTGAAGACGATAATGTGAATGAATGTGAATACAAGGAAGATAATGCTACGAAGAAACTACGAAGATAGAGGATGAATGACAATGAATAACGACCACTATCGTCAACCAAATTGACATCTAAGTTGAGGTCTATCAGAGTGATAATCAGATGAACAGATTATAACCAGATGATATCAGATTATAACCATATGACAACGACACGATAACCATGATCGACAGAAGCAGCAGTTGATGGCATATTCTTACTTTTTTAACATTTTTCAACATTTCGCTTCGCTCATGTTGAAATTAAATACTAACCTATAGAATGGCTCCAAAGATTCAACAGACCAAGGCTGCTAAGGCCGCCGCTGCTTTGGCCGGTGGTAAGAAGGGTAAGAAAAAGTGGAACAAGGGTAAGGTTAAGGACAAGGCCCAGCACGTTGTCATCTTGGACCAGGACAAGTACGACAGAATCTTGAAGGAGGTGCCAACCTACAAGTTCGTTTCTGTCTCCGTCTTGGTTGACAGACTCAAGATTGGTGGTTCCATTGCCAGAGTTGCTCTCAGACAGTTGGAGTCCGATGGTATCATCACCCCAATCTTGAAGCACTCCAAGCAGGCTATCTACACCCGTGCTAACTAGCTGGATAGGTAATGTATGTTAATAAGAATACTCGAACGATGCGTGCAACAATGAGCAAATTGCAACAATGAGCGCAGCGAATTGTTCGCTTGTAGAGAAGGCATAGAAGATGAATATTGAGGAATATTTGATATGTGCGTAGGTGATTGTAAGATTTCACGATGAGTGGGTGAGGACCCAGTCATAGTGAATCAAGCGAAACAATTATAGTGGAAGACATCAAATTGTGAACTGGAAAATTTTCAAGCAGGAAATTGATTAGGTGCAAATATGAGAGGATTTGATTGCACTAAAATTGAGAGAATATTTGCGATTGTAGTTAATAATGATGAGTGGAGATGATTAAGAGTTAAGATGACTAGAGTGAAGACAATGATGGTTGGAGATAATGATGAATGAATATGATTTTGACTGAAGTTAACGATGGCTGAAGATAATGATGACTAAAACGTATGAGTGAGTATTTGATGCAATGACACGCCTACCGAATTGCACCTATCATCTTCTAACTCTGATGAAGACTCACTCCTCGTTTTGTTTCAAAAGCATCGGATGATCCTCCCCTCTGATTATCATTATTTGGTGAACTGTTTAATGGACTGAAGAGTGTAGACGCTCTTCATGTGCAACAACCTGCATACAATACATGGTGAACCAAGAGTAGAACCTTGTAACCATAAATCACGAACCAAAATTATGAACCAATGCTAAAGAACTTTCTATTTGGTATCCGTATCGTCACATTCTCCTTGCAAGACATTCTCTTTGAAGAGACTTATTTTTCACTAATTCAATACGTCAAAACTGCACCAAATCTTACTGCGAAAAACGGAATATTTAATATTTCATTCTAGTACCACTTGTCGCTTGCCGCTGCTCGTTGCTTTCCACTGCTGATATGCTCGTGCGACCTTTCTACCGCTCTCTGCGGACCTTTTTCTCGGTCCCGTTCAGCCCCCAGACACACCAAGTGTCCCGCATCATCCAGGCGCCAGTGTCCAATGTCTACAATGTTGTGTCCAGTGTGGATAAGTACAAGCAATTCGTTCCATTTGTACAGGAATCCTTCATAAGGTCCCGCGACAAAGAAGGTGTGCCCACTTTGGGAGGGCTCCGAGTGGGATGGAAGCAGTTTGATGAGGTTTTCGAGTGCGACTTGGAGTGTGTGCCCGACCAAAAGGTGGTAGCGAAAAGCGTCACCATTTCCTTGTTTGAGTACTTGCACACAGAGTGGTTGCTAACGCCGGTGAAGGGCAAGAAGGAAGCGTGTAGGGTAGACTTGTCGTTGGAGTACAAGTTTAAGAATCCGTTGTATAATACGGTGAGTGGGATGTTTCAGGAGCAGGTGACGGAAATAATGATTGGGGCGTTTGAGAGGAGGGTGAGGGAGCAAAAGATCGCCAAGCTCAATAAACAACACTGAGCGAGCATGAAACAACATTGAGCGAACATGAAACAGCATTGAGCGAAGCGAAATGTTGTTCAGGAATATTAAGCAAAGTAATGTTTAAGAGTATTCAGATTGAGCAAATGTTGTTTAGTGAGCAACATTTAAAACATTTAGACATGAGAAATGTTGTGAACACTATCAATAAGAATGATCAACGTTGATTTGATGAGATGTTTGCTCAGTAAGATGGTCATACAACATTGATGTTGATTTTCACTTGTGGAAGTAAAATACCCATCTTCGGTGTTGATCCTCCAAGTTAGGGAAATTACACTATACTACCAGCTTGCTTACAGCATTGAAAACATCAAAACGCTTAGCTGATCGGCATCCCTATGAGAACCTTAGCCTTGTAAATAGAGAATAGACTACGAACGAGATGAGCAAACAAATTGAGTGTTGCAAGATAATCGTAATAGTGAGAACAGCAATTGTGTCTCAAAAGGAAGATCAGCCTTGGGTTGGTTTTTGAAGGTATTAAGTTGAATACAAGATCATCATTGTCAGGTAATCTTTTCGTTGAGATCAAGGTGGTGTGGAATTCACGGCTGCGAAAGTTGCCCGATGTAGGAAAACAGATACGACAAACATTTGAGTGATGGTACTTAAGTCATTATCCTTCTTTCAATCATCATGTACACCATGTTGTCATTATTCAATATTCTCATTCTTTCTAGTAAGTCTCCCATTGAACACATCGAATGATAAGAAACTATAGGCAGAGTGATATGTACTCCCATTGATTCGCTTCGCTCACCAATGAATCTACTCTTATTGACTCGCTTCGCTCATCAATGGATCTACACTCTCACACAATCATGATATCGTATTAAGCGAAGCCATGCTTCATTTTCGATCACTAGGATCAATGTTCTAATGCTTTTCCACTTCAAGCGAAATGGTTCATAAACTTCACTTCATTTACTCGTAGTCTCACCTAAGTGAGCTTGCTTCTTGTCTTGGTGTCACTTACTCGTTAAGTGTCACCTGCCTTCAAACAATCTCGCTTCGCTCAATTGTTTGTTAAATCTGCTTCGGAATCAACCCATGAGCCCCCACCGTATACTCCTTCACAAAATGATTAGGCATCTTTGTCAACGCACTATCCGGTAACGAGAAACCCTCCGATCTGCTCATCTTCCTGCTCTTGGAACTCGTGGCCGACGACATGCTCACCAAGCTTGTACTGCTCGAGTGTGGCTGCCCGTACTTGAAGTTGCGGAGGTACGAAAAGTTCATTGGCGACATCAGCGCAGGCTTCACTATGGACCGGCTCACCCATGCCTCATCCGAGTTGAGTGGCTTGATACACCGCAAACAGTTACGAATGAACTTGGCCTCGGTAATCACCTTCTCCTGGGGCACCCACTTGCCACTGCGTGGAGTATCGTCAGTGTCCTCAAACTCATGCTCCTCCTCGCGTTCCTCCTCGCTTTCATCACGGTCATCTGGGTAGTCGCTATTCTCATCGTGGGAGTCCATGGGCTCAGAAAACGTACGCACAGGCATACGGTTGGGGACCGTCAAGAAGTTTGTATCTGAAAAATTGGAACATAATGGGAAGTTTGTCAAATCTGATGAGCTCCTGTTGGAATTAATGGAGAGTGTTTCGTTGTGGTCATTCTCGTTCTTCTTATTCTCATTATTCTTAATCTCTTCATTCTTCTTACTCTCTTCATTTTCATCATTTTCCTTCTTCTCTTCCTTGTTCTCAGTTTCATCCTTATCTCCATCCTTATTCTCATTTTCTTCCTTATCTTCACTCTTCTTCTCCTCCTTATTCTCACTATCCCTTCTGAAAAACTTGTTCACTCCCTTCTTGTCGTACGAGCTTTCCATTGAGTTCCTCTCCAACTCCAGTGAGAATCCTCTCACGGGACTCCCCCTAGGACTAGATACCCGAGCAAAGTCCTTGAGGACATCTCTAGTATCATCACGTCCGAAAATGCCATTGTCTCTAATGATATCTCTCCCACTGAGTTCTCTTCCACTGTCCCTTCCATAACTTCCACTGAGATCCCTCCCGAAACTTCCATTCAAACCTCCACTCATCCCATAACCTCCATTTCCAAAACTCCCACTACGGTCTCTCCCCAAAATCTCCCTTCCAATACTCCCAAAACTCCCACTAGACTCTCTGTATCCAAGCTCCCTTCCAATATTTCCAAAACTACCACTCCTGCCTCCAATACCTCTTCCAGGAATATCTCTCCCCATCTCCCTCCCGATTTCTCTTCCGTCTCTGACAGGTATATCTCTGCCCTCTCTGCTCTCGCCCTCCCTCTCTCTTTCATCGTCAGCCTCATCGTCAGCATCGAGAAATAAGGTTGCCGGCTGTCTCTGAGGAACCGGCGACTCCTTCCTGAGTCTAGCGCTGGAAAGTTTATTCTTTAACCTCAGTAACTTGCCCCTAAACCTGTTTTCGGGCACGTCCTCGTGGTCCAGCAAAAAAGACGGCTGTAAAGAACCACTACGTTGACGCCCCCTGAAACTGGTCACACTGAGTGAACTTGAATTGTTGCTGTTACTAATGCTATTGGCGTTACCCGTGGTGTTTCTTCTGCGGCGGGGAACTGTGCGGAAACGTGGGATCACACGCTCGTTCAAGTCCAAGGCAATGTCGCGACCTGCGCCCAATGCCGTGTTCCACTCAATCAAGTCACGCACACTGTTAAAGTGCACCAATATCTGCTCGCTCTCGACCCGCAATCTGAGCACGTTGGGCTTTTTCGTATAGTCCGCAGCAATCCCAACCTTGCAGTGCTGGAGCGAGTACGATCTAATCATTTTACGCGCACTTGCACGGCTATCTTCCTCCAGACACCCAATCAAGTGCATCTTCAGACAGTACTGGTGCAATTGCATGTCCAAACTCAGAGTCAACAGCAGACTCAGCTTTGCAACATGCGCACCACCATCACCTCTGCTAGAGACGCTGATGGCAACAAGCTGGTGCTCAAGCTGACTGGGGATCTGGTAAAAGTTGAGCTGGGTCGAATTGAGCTCCATAATCGTGCACTTCCACAGACGGGACGGACACGGTTCGTACGGAGTGAGCCACTCCACTTTACGGTTGACAACAGCAAGCTTGTAAATGGACGGAGTGTAGTCGGGAAGACTGTCGCCCACACTGAACGTGACGGGGAACCGGGGACATCCTCCGGGAGGAAGTGTGCTATAATCCGGTGGGTTCACCGGAATAGGTTCCATGAGTTGGAGGAACTCATCTTGGCCAAATGTGGCTTCGTTGGAGGGAGATGGAGATGGAGATGGTAATGTGAATGAATTGGGAGAAAGGAAGGATGGTGAGGGGAGAAGAAGGTCGGTTTGTATGGGTAATGGTAGGGTGGTGGAAGATGGTTGGGTTGGTGATACGTTGTCTAATAATGGTTGAGTTGGTTCGGTAATTGCAGCAGTTGTGGCAGTTTCATTAGTTTGAGTCGATTCACTCGACTCTCTCGACTCTGTCGACTCTCTGGACCCGTCTGTTTTAGATACTGGTTGTAATTCCTCTTTTGGATCAATGTCAATTAATGTAGATTCCGTGATTATAGATTGATGCTTGTTGATAGAATCAATAGAAGGAAATGCTTCCTCCTTCTTTGGAAACTCCTCCTTCGGGAAGTCCTTTGCGATATCCTTTGGAAGGTCCTTCTTTGGGAAGTCCTTTGGAAAGTCACTTAAATCTATCAAATCAGGCACTTCCAAAGTCTCCTCTCCTATTTCCTCTATTTCCTCAATTTCCTCCGGCTCCTCCAAAGTAGGCATTCCAAACTCTTCCAACTCGCTCAAATCCGGCGACGGGTTCTGCGAACCCATTCTGCCCGCCAACCTCTCGGCCATTAACCTGGCCTTCTCCGATCTCTTCCTTAACAAATCTGCAGGTTCCGTTATTATCGACGAGGTATCGTCGTCGCTTTCATAAGTACATGTTTCATTCTTGTATGTGGGTTGGTCGAAAAGCATATTCACTGCCTCATCTGTGGTTGGACTCTTTTTGTTTTGTACATTTTGTGTTCCTTGTGCCTGATCGTTATCTGATTTGTCGGGGTTCTCAGACTTGTCTGTTGACTTGTCTGTTGACTTGTCTGCTGACTTACAAGTCTCTGTAATGATCTCCTCGTTGTCGTAACACCTCAGGGACCTCGCATCGCTGGGTCTCCTCAAAGCTCCTTTTCTCTTCAAATCACAGCCTTCCACCTGTAAAAGACCAGCTTCCCCTATTCCTATTCTTTCTATTCTCTCCCTCTCCATGCCATGTTGGTCCTCCTCGCTGCTGGTGGACAGCTGCGAAGAGAAATCCAGAAGTGTGCCTCTGTTGATGGAACTCACGGGACTCGCAGTCATATCCTCTTTGGACACCATGGGTACCTGTTGGCGGGTCAAAAACATTACCCCTTTTCAGTTTCTTTTTTTTCCTATGCTATCCCTTGCGTTGGGACGGGTTCGATGATGTTTGGTGCAAGTATGGTCGTTTGGACGTGGTAAACGGTGGGTATGGATCTAGTGAACGAGGTATGTGATTTTATTTGCTTCCGGTGAAATGCGCCTTTTCTTCCGGCTGCTAACACTTCCGGGGAAAAGGAGCGTATCATGCGCACGACAAAAAATCCAAACCAGGGCATATGACCGCAACTTCCTAAGAGAGTATTCTCTAGCCTCCACTAGCTGCCTTAATACACTAATCTAGTCTATTTACTCTTTTCTATCTGTTAACTATCTGTCTAATATTTTCCTTCCCACTAAATAAATCTTCTTCCACTCTTCTACATCCACCCTTTCAATCCACAATCTCTATCTTATCTTTTTTTGGTAGCACCCTCCAACATCCCTTTAGATCTTCTCCGGACTGTGCGTTTCATATCATCAGATGCCCCAACACCAAAGTCTATTAATAGTGGGCTCCACATGAGCAAGCATATATACGTCATTCTTCCACTGCATCCTGGGTGCTCTGGTTGCGGTCCGTCTCTTGTAGCCGCTTATCGGTTCCGGTTGTACCTGAAGGTTTCTTTTTCGGATTGCTTTCCTAGAAAAGTTACTAGTTAATACGAATAGAATAGTACTGAATAGTCTGAATAGTCTGAATAGTCTGAATAGTTATTAGACAAGGTAGGTGAGGTTTCTAGAGTGGGGATAAAATAGAGTACTGTGTGTTAAACCTGAAACATCATCAATGAGCACTCGATCATTTTCGCATCTTATCTCACTGGAGCATAAAGATAATGAGAATATCTAGAATTGGAACTTGACACAATACTACATGGAAACGGAATGAAAAAGTGCCAGCCAGTCAAACCTTGGACGAATCGGGACTTGCTAGACACAATTCCTAGACATCACATGTGCTCTAGACCGGTGGGCTCATTAATAGCCGAGAAAGCCTAATTTGAACGAGGAATCCGGACGAACAGGCCGGACTCCGAATGTTCTGCGGAACAAAACGGTGGAACCAAACGGCGCCTGGTTCGGTGCAGCGAATATTTGATTGGCGTTGTGTGTGCAACTGGTGAAAAGTTGAGATGAGCAACAATTTCAAAGCCGAAGCGAGATGATGTGAGATGGAAGTGAGACGAAGTGAGATCGAACGTAGTCAAGTACTGATTGAAATGATGCGTGAAGTGAGAATTGAAACGTAATGTGATGTGAAATATGATGTGATGTGAATTGTGATGTGAAATCTGTATGAACTAGATGCTAGGTCTCGAGTAGCTGTGACAGTGATGTGAATATGAACCCTGTGTTATATGCAGTCCGTTTTTTTCTTGCAATGGCTCGCTAACTCAAAGTTACCCCTTTACCTTGCAAACTCCTTGACTTGTACTGTTTCTACTCCTTTTGACTTTATTGCCCCATACTCTTTTTAATCGGGATACTATTTACTTACCACTTCTTGTAGTTCTTCTGTAGTTCTCGCCTTTTGTAGTTCTCGCCTTTTGTAGTTCTTTTGTAGATCTCATCTTTTGTAGCATCTGAAATTTCATTTTTGATGCTCCAACAAGTCCACCACTCTCTTCAGCTTGGCGACCAACTCTCCCAACGACTCTTTGACGAGTCTATCGCAACCATCACAGGCTTCTTGTCTGCCAAACAAGTCGATTGGGCCCTGTTACATGATATTCTCACAGATCAGCCGAATGCCCCCGTCCACAATGTCCTCTACACAAGACTCTTGCGCGGCGTAGTGGTTCTTGTACGCAACCACGCTCCACACACCTCAAGCTCCCAAATGGTCCCGGTGTTATTGCGCAGCTTGTACAGATTCTCAAAGCAGCCCCGCGATGAGTTCACAGATAGAACCCTCACTAGCTACATCGAGGCATTGGCAAATTTTAGAAATTTCACTTTGGAGAATGAAAGTGTGAAGAGTAATTCAGCTAATGATAATGGACAGATTAGTTCTGATAATGGAGAAATAACTTCTGATAACGACGATTTAAAGCATGATCAGTTGGTTGGTGGTGTCAACGGTTTGGAAGAAAAAAGAACGAATTTGGGTGCAAATAAACTCGGTGCAGACAAATCTTTGGCAGATGAATCTTTGGCAAATGCCTCGAGTGAAAACTTGGTCGGGATCATAAATCTTATTATTCCGACTCTACCCTCTGAATCATTTGATGCCCTCACTCTTTTCCTCCTGAACGTTTTGCATTCCGCAAACATTGATGTCAACCACAACAACCTCCTTACCCAAATTCTCTCACAGCCCAATAATATCATGTCGTTCTTGCTCTCTCGTTACGAAAACATTGACTTTGACTCGTTATCGGTCCTGGATAAGGCCCTCACCGCACTCCTTCTCCAAATCATATCTCACGAGACTTTTGGTGCGTGGATGAATTCCTTGACTGATCCCGACCTCACTCGCTGGCTCCAGATGTGCCAGATCTTAGTGACGGCTCATGATTGGAGTAACGAGTACCAATTGGTACCGCTTCTTGCTTGGGTCTTTGACCTCTACTCCCGTTTCAGTGCCTTGGCTGTAGATGCCCTAGCTTCAAACACCGATGATGAGAAACTCCACAAACACTTGACTATAATCTTGGATATAGTCTCGGAACTCTGCCAGTACAACCAGGGCAAAAAGTTCTTCTTGCACTACAATTTGGTGGACTCCCTCGCTGTTTTGCTTGAGGCACTCCACAAAATTCCACCCATCAGCTTGAAGGATAGGGGGAAGAAGTTGCGGTTTGCACACGCAAAGTCCATCGTGATAGAGATCCTTGCGTACTTGACAGTGGACGAGTTCGACGTCCAAGAGAAGTTGAGGAAGTTGCATGTCATAGAGATCATTTTGTCCAGCTGTATCATTGATGAGAATAATCCATACATGAAAGAGAGGGCGATTCTCTGCCTTCGGTATTTGCTCGCAAACAATATGGAGAACCAGAAAATGGTGCTGGAGTTGGAGGAGAGGAAGGAGGCGGATGAGAATGTGTTGAGGGAGGTGGGGTATGAGGTGGAGATGGTGGATGGGAAGATGGTGATTAAGAAAAATAAAGAAAAAGACGAACAATGAGTGAAGCGAATTGTGTGGCTTTGTTTTAATATTCTCCAAACAACTAGATGAGCTTAGTCCCCCATCCAACAAGACCATCATCTCACTACCACTTGCCATTACGAATGTACGAATTATCTAATATAACGAATAGACACTCGATTGCCCATTTGCGGTGCTCCCGGTATCTATAAAAATGTAAAACAGTAGCCATAGAAGCAACTTACTTTCTGGCATTTCTTGACATTTGCAATTCTGTCCTTTAATTTTGTTTTGCTCACTTCATTCATAATAAACCATAACATCCCTTTCTCATTCTAATTTCTTTTCAGGGAGGGAGTTCTTAGAGTTGTCATGACTCTGTTCTATATCTCCGAAAGAATGTGCAAGTCTTCATGTATATTTGGCGCTATATACAGGATTTGCAGCCAATGCGAAGCAGTGTAAATAATAGGCACTTCATATAGTTCGCAAAATAAAGAACCTTATAGGAAGATTTTATCTTTCATTTGATCTCCCTCTGTTTTGGAAAGTGTGGGAGTGAGAAGGATGAGGCATTCCCTGCTATACAGATTGTGACCAAGATATGGTTGAGACTGCATACAATCAAACTTGACTCGATAACTCTGGCTGCTTACAAGCACGAGGCTGCCAATGAAACTCTCTTCTATGTTAGATCAGGCTGAAGCTCTGTCTTACGTAGGAGATCATGCTCTTCTAAGTAGCCAAGTAATACAAGGTTTATTTCCCGAGTAATAATAATTAAGAGCTTAACACAATTTTTTTTTAGACATCTAGTCTCTAAAAAAGTAGCCAATAAGATATTTATGAATCAGAGATCATAGAAACGTCAAAATTGTCGTCAAATTCGTGAAATCTAAAGGCTTTCCATACTCCTGTGCAACATGTTTCTATGATATTGTCAACAATAAATTACTGGGCGTGTGGCGTAGTTGGTAGCGCGTCTCCCTTGCAAGGAGAAGGTCATTGGTTCGATTCCTATCTCGTCCATTTTTTTTCAAGAACGACTATATATCTAACAGATTTTGAAGCAGTAAAGAAGATATGAGTTACACGTTCTTTTTTGAAAGAAGATCTTATTAACCTTCAGAAGATTATTGATCTTCCTACAGACCATACAATTTTTTCAGTTTTGGCTCAAGAATTGTAGAAAATAGAATTAAGGACCTACTACCTTCGATTTCTTTTATCGATGGTTCTTCAGTTCCTATTAGAAACTGCTTGTCCTGATATATAATCTAGTGGGAGCTTTATTACTTACCTCATAACTTACCTTCTGCCATACACGGTCTCATGGACTTCCAAAATCACATATGCAGTATACATTACATAAGCTTAGTGTACGACTTAACAAACCTGAACTTTGAGAGAACTTTGAGAGACATTACAGAAGTTTGCCAATTTTATGATTACTTTTTTCTGAATTGCTAATTACCGTTCTTATTTACTGGTGACTTGTTCAAATTCACAATTGCTTAGCTCAACTGCTCGTTCTTAGTTGGTACTCAACTTCTCAATAGCCTGCTTCACCTTCTCCAACGAGGCCTCATCAATCAACTTGATTCTCTTCTCCTTCTTGCTCAAAGCCTTCAATTCCTCTGGCAAAACGTCCTTTTCGAACGAGTAGTTGTCAAACGAGCTCAAGGCCTTGTTCACCACCTCCGAGAACTTTGCTGGGTGTGCAGTGGAGAGAGAAATGTACTTGGCATCGCTCTTGTCGTTGGCAATAAAGCGCTTGGTAGCTGCCACACCGACAGCAGTGTGTGGGTCCAAAACATAGTGTTCTGGGTTGGTAGAGTAGGTGTCTTTGATGGTTGCAACGGTTTCATCGTTGTCGATTCTCTCGGAGCCAAAGATCTCTCTGGCCTTGTCGATGACAGACTTTGGAACCTCCACAGAACCAGTCTCCTTCAACTGCTTCATCCACGAGTTCAAAGTGGATCCAGCAGCCAAATCGTCACCATCCCTAGCGAGGTACCACAAAAGTCTTTCAAAGTTGGAAGAAATAAGAATGTCCATGGCTGGGGAGTAGGTTGCCTTGACTGCATCCTCACCGGCCTTGACCTCACTCTTCTCATATCTTCCAGTCTTCATGAATCTGTCGAGAATATCGTTCTCGTTGGTTGCAATGATCAACTTGTCGACTGGCAATCCCATCTCCTGGGCATAGTATCCTGCCAAAATGTCACCAAAGTTACCGGATGGGACAACAAATCTCACCTTGGCACCACCAGTCAACTTTTGCAACTGGAAGTACGAGTAGAAATAGTAGGTTTGCTGAGCCAAGATACGTGCCCAGTTAATGGAGTTGACGGCACCCACATGGTACTTGCTGTTGAACTCCGCATCACCAAAGATTTGCTTCACAATGTCCTGGCAGTCATCGAAAGTTCCCTTCACAGAAAGGGTGTGAACATTGGCGTCTTCAACAGTGGTCATTTGCTCCTCCTGAATTGGAGAAATTCTTCCGGTGGGGTACAAGATGAAGACCTCAACATCCTTTTTTCCCCTCAAACCGTAGATAGCAGCAGATCCAGTGTCACCAGAGGTGGCACCCACAACAGTGATGGTGTCTCTGGGGCCTTCCTTGTTGGCGTTTTTTCTGGTCAAGAAGTACTCGAAAAGGTTACCAACAAACTGAAGTGCAACGTCCTTGAAGGCATATGTTGGGCCGTGGAACAACTCCAAAAGGTAAATGTCAGAGTCGATCTGCTTCAATGGAGTCACATCGGGGGTTCTGAAGGTGGAGTAAGATCTCTCGATCAAGGACTTCAAGTCCGCGTCTGGGATCTCGGAGTCGGCGATGTAGATTCTGAGGATTTGGAAGGCCAATTCAGTGAAGGACAAGTCCTTCCAGTCCTCCAAAAATGTGGATGGCAACTTGGGGATGACGGAGGGAAGGAACAAACCGCCATCTTTGGCTAAACCAGTCATCACGACCTCCTCAAAGGAGTAGGTCTGTGGCTCGGAGGACCTCGTGGATCTGTATACTTGGGACATGCTGAAAAAAAAATGTACGTGGAGTGGAAAATAGTCATAGCGGTACCGGGGCACGTGAGATGATATAGAAGGTCATGTGTTGAAGCACGTTTATGAATCATCATGTGAATAAACATCATGTGAGTAAGCAAACAGAAAAATGTGACTTTACACGTGGAACATTACATGTGATCATTCACGTGCCACAAACACCACACGACCAACAAATTCGATACCCAATTGTTGATTGTTGTTCTCTTTTTAATGAACTCGTTCCTCAGGCGAGCCGTTCGACTCAATAGCACGGTAGCGCGTGCTGCTGTTCCGAGAGACATCGTCGCGTTCCGGGAGCAGTACATTGAAAAAGAAGTGCGCACCACGCCCTACTCGGACAAGCTCTACCAGCCGATAATTAGCGAAGGGTTTCAAGGGCTCGAGAAGCTCGTGATACCCAAGGGGTTCGTCGCCAAGAACCAGGAGCTTGATTTGGAGGACGAAAACGCCCAGTCACAACAACGGCAGTTGGAGGAGATTGCCCATGATTTCAAGGCCCACATCAAGGTTTCGATCGGGTACGGATCGGGGGTTTTCCCACAGGATGGGTACAACGCCAAAGATTCACCGCAGATCGACTTTATCAACATCGTGGAGAATAATGAGGAGTTTCATCGGGAGAATTTGGAGCAGCATCCAGACCATTACCCGATCAAATCGTTGTCCATGATCCGGTTGATTCAAGGGACAAACGGTATTTACTTCAACCCTTTTATAAAGTTACGAGATCGGGTCATCAAGTACGGTACCATATCTAAAAACGCACTGTTGCTTGACCTCAGTGAATGGTCGTCGCTCTACTTTGCCGGAAGATTACACAAACCGGTCAATTTCATCAAGGACGAGGAAAAAATGATCAAGTTTTTGAACCAGTACAATTTGAAGAATGCAACCACCCTTAGTGTGCTCTTGATAGAAAACAATGAGTTTACCGAGAGGGAGTTGTACGAGCAGATCACGCGCATTTCGTACCTTGGCGATTTCAGAATGTACGTGGGGGGTGAAAACCCCAACAAGGTGCAGAATATCGTGAACAAGCAGATTAAGCAGTTCAACAAGCTCTACGAGCCGATAATTGACTACTTTATACACAAAAACTTTCTTTCTGCACTGGGGTCGGGGGTCTCGAGAAAGTTCCGTAAAAACTTGACGGTGAATAACAAAATTACTCTCATAAGCACGCTTCCCTTACATTTTAGGATAAAACTTTACCGGAAATACCAGGAGAAGTCCATCAAGGAAATAGTGAAAGACAAGAACTTGCTGAAGAACTTGGAGCTGATTGTTCGCAGAACTATTCAGATATCGTCCTTCAAACAGTTGATCCGGGGGGTGTTTAGTTCGGGCATTGGGAAGCTGGTCAAGTATGCATTGTCGAAACAGGCAAAGTTTTGGCAGGGAAAGATGCTTACAAAGAATTTATAGAAATAGACAATCAAACACAGCGAGTGTTTGATAATTAGTGAGAAGTGAAGATGGAATATTGAGCGCAGCGAAGTATTCACAAGTAGACACTGAAGAATAATGATAAAGCATAAATAGTGGTAAGTAGACATAGCGGAGCGAGACTGAGTTCGGATCCCTTCCGACTCAGTTCACTTCGCAAATCGTGTCTTCACTCGATTGAAGGATGCTCAAGGATCGAGTATTAATAGTTGCCATTTCCTTCCACCATCCACAAACCTCGGATCCTTCTACTTGGTTAGTAACAAGGATGTAATCCTCAGCTGATCTTGAATGCTTAGCAGATTGCTAAGGTTTTTACCCAGGGATCCTTCGGGCCCAACCGGGTATCGTAAAAGATTGGGTGCAAAAACCTTGATTATGTAAGGTACTACACATCAAAATGTGCTACAAGTACGAGAACGTGAGAAAGTGTTAACGACGAAATGAGTGCCGAATCAGTAAGAGATTGAACGTTTTAGTGTATTGGAGTGTTTGCATTGGCCTTCTTCTTCGCCAATGCTCCCTAATCTTACACAATACTGTATTTCTTTACATTACAAATGGAAACGACCTGGCTGGATGGATCTATTCCGATTATGGAAATCCACAACATCCGAGAAACGTAGCAACAAATCGCGTCCCCCATTGTGCTTACTCCATTGGAGAAATGAGAGAGTGGTAAAAATTGTCAATTGTCTCGTCATTAGTAGATTTCTAAACGACCAGACAATTGTCAAGTCTTATGTTACAGAACCTTTTATGTTACAAGATTGATTCCTATTTTCTATACTACGTACATAAATTTGCTTCGCTCATTGGTTCCACGAACCGCAACGGCTTGTGACTATGGTTCCACAAAGGACCCTATTCCCCTCATCACTCGTTTGACTTTTTCAGGCTCAGCCGCGGGGAGTGATGAGGAGGGGAACGGAAAAGAGGGGAACGTCTATTGTGTTTTGCGACTTTCAGCCCCATCAAGATTTCTCAGTTCAACAGAACTCGTTTAGGAGTCACGGAACCCTTTCAGCGAGATCGGAGACACGAGTTTGTGCAACGAAATTATTTTTGAAAATGTTGAGCATGGATGAGCATGGATGGGCGGAGCGAAGCCATGCGAAGGGATCAAAAAACCCAAAAAATGTACGAACACAGCAACAACTAAATACAAGTAAACTCAACCCTCGAGTGAAATTTGCAATAGTTAATGGTTTCTTTTTCAATGTCTTCTCCTCTTTTGTGGTCCCATAATCAACACCCATCATAATAATATACGAACACATACGCAAACACCATACTACTCTTAACTAAACAAACTATTACTCCTCACCTGTCGCTCAATTCTCTGCTCATCGTACTCGCTACATTGTAATATTTCTATTTCATTTATTCCACTTCTCTATAGAAGGATCTCTAGTTCCCAATATACAACTCGCTCATCACTCGAGAGTACAAAAAATTACTTAGGTCGAACAATCCCACTCAATTGCTCTTATGTAGGCCAAACAATGTTGCTTCGCATTGTTCTTTGCTGCTTTCTATGAATATTTAAAACTTCTTGTCCCACGAGTCCAACTTCATGGTTCCGTTCTCCTCAAAGTTCATGTGCATCTTGAACACATCCTTCAAGATTTGAGGCTCGTGCAACGACTTCTTCTTCTCACAGTAGAACACTGCACGGTTGTAGTAGTCAAGCAACTGGTCCTGGTAGTCTGGGTGTGCACACTGCTTGATGATGGCAAGGGCACGCTCCTTTGGAGACAATCCTCTCAAGTCAGCCAATCCAATGTCGGTAACAACCACATCCAAGTCGTGCTCAGTCTGGTCAATGTGTGGAGCCATTGGAACAATACAAGAGACACCGGTAGGGTCTATCTTGGATGGTCTGGCGGCTGGGGTGTGCATGATGGAGATCTTGGCGTTTCTCAAGAAATCACCAGATCCTCCCAATCCATTCAACATACGGGATCCCAAAACGTTGGTGGAGTTGGCGTGTCCGTACATGTCAACCTCAACAGGAGTGTTCATGGCAATGACACCCAATCTTCTAATGATCTCTGGGTTGTTGGCCACGGTCTGTGATCTGAGCACCAATCTCTTGGTGAACTCGTCCCAGTTGTCGTAAAACTTGTCAAACCCAGCCTCAGTCAATCTGATGGAGGTAGAGGAGGCGTGGCTCAAGGATCCAGACTCGAAAAAGTCCAAGAAGGAGTCCTGCAACACTTCGGTCCACACAGTCAAGTCCTTAAACTTGGACTCGGAAAGTCCCTCAATGACAGCGTTAGCAATGTTACCAATACCAGATTGGAGTGGGTGCAAATTCTCTGGGATTCTGCCATGCTTGACCTCCTGCTCCAAAAACTCAATCAAGTTGTTGGCAATGGCCCTCGAAGTGGCATCGGATGGAGTGTTTGGTGGCACCTGGTCCTTGGTTTGGGACTCAACAATGGCAACAACCTTGGATGGGTCCACTGGGATGGCAGTCATACCGGTTCTGTAGTCAACAGAGGTGTGTGGGTATGGCTGTCTGAATGGCGGCAAAGTCAACATGTCAATGTCGTGAACACCCTCAAAAGATGGAGTCTTGGTGTTGACCTCGATGATGATGTTTTCGGCGGTCTGCACAAATTCTGGCGAGGAACCGACAGCAGGACCAGGAACAATGGAACCGTCTTCAGTAATGGCGGTGGCCTCGATAATGGTGTAGTCCAAAATCTTGTTGTCATTACGGTATCTGGTCAAGTGACCGTAAGCCAAGTCCTGGGGGAATTGAGACAAGTGCTTGTCGTAAAACGCGATTTTACCAGTATTTATACCCTGGGCAATTGGCTTACCAACTTGATGTGGAGATCTTCTAATGATCATGTCGTTGGTGGCCCATCTAGACTCCTCGGGACCGGCACTTGCACTGACAAACAAATTGAATTGCAACTTACCCTGCAAGTTGTTGGCCTCGACATGGTCAGCAAGGGCGGTTGGAATAACCTTAGGGGTACCCACACCAGTGAACCCAGACCATCCTAGAGTTTGGCCGTGCTTGAATAAATCAACACACTGGTCGGCGGTTCTGAGTTTTTTCAAGTATGGAGCGTATCTAACTCTTTGCTTTAAGAGGGCAGACATTGTATGTATATAAAACAGGGAGGTAACGGGGGAGGAGTCGGTATTTATATATATTTGCTCGATTTTTGTTGAGTCTGAAAATGCTGCCAAAAAAAAAAAATATACTGAAAAAAAAGAAAACACAAAAACCCACTAAAAGCCAACCACAGAAAAAATCAAAACAGCCAACGTTCCGGAAAAGTTGGCAAAGGAGGGGACTTATACGACGGAGGGGAGTGGTTTTTGCCAGCACATCGTGAAGTCCCAAATTGTGTTCTTTTTACAAAAGCGCAAATCGCGAAGGATTGTGAATGCAATAAGAAACAATATATCACAATGTAGTGACGTAAATCTAGTGAACAGCAGCAACCAATTATGCTAAAAGCCGGGTATACAAACTCCGTAGATCGCTGCACTGGACCTGTTTTGTGGCGTGCCACGAAGAACGACCGGAAGTGACACGTGATTATGGGCTAAATCGTTCCCGAAAACTGACCGAAAAACTTCCCCATTGGAAATACCCGTTTTTTTCCCGTCCGAAATTGGAGGTCTGGGGCCACAAGTTGCACAAAGGCTCGTCTTTCCATGGATAGCTGCAAAGCATGCTAGAAATGGTTTTGAATATCGGACTTTTGACACTACCCCAGAAACAGCATTCCGGGGTATCCTACACAGAGGCGAGTGGGGCGTATCTATAGTGGGGTACCTCCGTACTTTTGTGGGTTTGTTCACTGAACGCTTCGGATTTAGACACTTTGGAACTCCGAAGCTTGCAACTTTGTTCGGAACGAGGTCCAGATGTTCCAGATGTTCCAACTAGTTATTTGTCTTCCCGCCCCCAAGTTGCACAAGCTGCTTTCATTGCTCCATCCACTGTACCTCCGTGCAGTATATCGGGCCTATTATCACCGACAATCATGAACAAGACAATGACATGACTGCCGATTATCTAACTCCGAGACCCAGGTTATGAACTTGGACAACGGTGACGTTTATGCACTTAAAATTCGTTTATTCTATGAACTTCCTATTGGCTAGATGCCTGACCCTTTCTTAACTCCTGATTTGTTTTTAAACTACTCCATCATCCAACTCCTTACATCATCTTTTTCTTCAAGTACCACATGATTCCTGTTGTTTTTCACCTACTCTTTTTTCACACTTCACAAGTATTCCCTCACTTGATCACTTGTTTTTTTTTCTTATCCTAAATCTTTATTGTTCATTGTCCCCATATGTTCTTAACTCTTCATTTTTGTCACTTTTCCCGTGCCCATGTTAAACAAAGTCGCTTTACTCATTTGTTCACTCATTCATTCTCATCTCATTCCCAACCTCGCAGCCTTGAACCTACTCATCTTTATAGGATTCCCATCCTCATCAAGTGGCTCGAATTCCATCTCCTCCTCACTCTTTCTGAACCCATTTTCATTCGTCTTATAAAGCATCTTTTGTCTCATGCGCTGGTAGTTGTTTGCAATATCCTGGTGCAAAACAGAGTCCCATACCTCTTCATCCATTGCTGCAACATCGTCATCGTCATAGGTGAGGTCCTTTTCTACGATTTCATCCGTCATCATGGGAGCATTTTCATCATCGGAGTCCTGGCCATACTCTTCAGCAGGCAAGATTTGATCGACGTCTTCATCGATGTTTTCTCCTTCCTGGTTCCTATTGTTGCTTCCATTACTGTTGCCTCCACTACTCTTGCCACCACTATTTTCACTTTTCGCAGTCGCACCATTTGGCATCGATTCAATCATCTTGTTCAACACCTCAAAGTCACTCAATTTGTCCACAACAGGACCTTCTGTCATGATATCATCGTCATACATTCCCAAAACATAAGCTTTGGCCATGGTATCCATGTCGTTCTGCGCGAACTGGTGGTCGAAAGTGGCTTCTTTGATGTCATCTACTTCCATGCTATCAGCCTTTTTTTCTTCTCGTAATGTCTTGAACCTGGAAACCTTTGGTTTGTCCTTTTCCTTCACATCCACGCGAACCAAATCATTCTCAACGATGTCGAATTGGACGTCATCAGAATTTTCGGAATCTCTCAAGACATCTTTTTCAACAACGTCAGAAACAACGTCTTCAGTGATGTCAGAAATAACACCGTTTTCCTTTTCAACAACATCAGACGCAACGTCTTTCTCAACAATATCAGATACAACGTCTTTTTCAACAATATCGGATACAAGTTCTTCTTTTTGATCCATTTCAACATCCTCTGCAAGATTCACTGGGATATCTCTTTCAACAATATCCGATACGACATCTCTTTCAACAACATCAGATCCGACATCTCTTTCAACAATATCAGAGACAACATCCCTTTCGACAATATCAGATACAACGTCTCCTTTCTTAACCTCGCTCTGCTCACTCTTATCACTCTTATCACTCTTATCACTCTTATCACTCTTGTTACTCATTCTCGCACTCTTGAAACGTGACACCTTTTCAGGTTTCTTGCCCTCGTTGCTCGATATCAGATCTTCAATCATCTGTTTTCTATCTATGGGTTCATCCACCACCATCACATCACTCTCAATCTTCTTGCCCTGGTCTCCCGGCACAACCACTGCCGGTTGCTCAAGAACATCCTCTGTGCGTGATCTCTGTCTGAAAAGACTCATCTTGGGCCCATACTTCATTTCCTTGGTGAACTTGCTGATATTCTCCACCTCCTTGATGTCCAAAACATCAGAAAACCGAACAGACTTTTTCCCACCGCTTTTCGTCTTGAGTACGGATTTTGGCGGCTCTTGCTTATTTCGAAGTTCCATTACTTTCTCCCAAAGGAGTTTATCAGCACTAGAGTTCCCAAATGAGGCGCCAGACCCATACAACATCAGGTCTGCAAAATCATCGTCGTCGTCGTCGTCGTAATCATAGTCTTCCTCATCCTCTTCCTCATCCTCTTCCTCTTCGACTCCCTCCCCTTCATCAACTTTCTTCTCCTCATCCTCTGGAAATTCGAAATCCCATTCATCGTTTCCAAAATGATCTGAGATTTCCTCTGCATCATCAAAATCATCAGCTATGAGCTCCAATTCCAATATGTCATCCTTATCAATAGCAACTTTCGGAGTACTTGCAGAAAAATCCTCTGCCTTGTCATCTGGGAACTTCAACTCGTTCTCCTTGATGATATTTGCAATGAACTCCTGGCGCTCCTTGCCCTTGATTTCATCTAGCGAGTTCTCAGAAAGGTCCGACGTTGCATTTGTGGTTTCGTCGTCGCTCTCCCCAAGTTTTTCGTATTCATCCATGCAAATCTTCCGGAGTCGGTCTTTGTCTCCAGGCAGCACTTGTAACGTATCGATTTTGCTCAACAACTCATCGAGGTTAAAATTGGCGGGCTTTCGTGCAACAACCTCCATATCCTCCAAAAGCTCTGTGAGTTGTTCGTCTTCAGACAGTTTGCTGGTTTCAGTTCCACCATTTTTCTCTGCATTGTTTTCCCCAACACTCCCCATAACCTCCTCTAAAGTTTCCCGATTCACACTTCCTTTCACCAAGTTTTCGTCTTCATCAAGATCTTCTCTAATGCCCATTATTCGTGGGTTCCCCCCGTTGTTGTCTCCGTTGATTTCTCCATTAATTTCCCCATCAATGTCCATGACATCACCTTCCTTGTCATTCTCCTCTTCTTTCTTCTCCTTTTCCTTTTCAATCTTCTGCTTCCCCTTCTTATTCTCCTTCTCATCCTTTCTGTCCTCCCTCTCATCTCCCTTATACTCCTCATTGTTCACCTTCACGCTAATGACATTTCCCTCCTCATCTAGCTCCTCCACAATATCCATCATCGGAAGGTCATCTGTCACCTCATTTTCTGTTTGTGCTAGTTTCTGGAAGTCAACCAAGTTCCTCAAGGTCTTTTCGGCTTCTTGTATGTTTCTATTCATCTCCTCATATGCTTGTTTCAGTTCTTTGATCCGTCTTTGTAGGAATTCAGACGCTTCTTGTTTGCTCTTTTCAACAAAGTACCCATCGCCCAAATGGATCATCACATGATCTGGGGAATTTCCGATGGCGTGATGGGCCCCGTTGAGTTGCTCCGTATGTGCATGAATTGCATCCCTTTTCGCATGGAGGGCCGCGATGCTTCTCTCAAGCTGCCGATTTACAGCCGTATCTACGGACATGGTTCTAATTTTTTTCTCGTCAAATTTACATGCTCTATAAAGTTCCTGTATCGAAAGAAAAACGACAAACGATCGAGCGTAGCGAGATCGTTCAAGAATTATTCTACGCTCGTTTTTCGTAGAATTCTTTGATCCTCTACCATTTTGTAGTTTCCTGCTCCTCATTTCCACTGGTTCCTCATCTCCCCACTCTTTGAATCATCTTTTTTAACTAAAGAAATTGAGATAAAGTGATAGAATCAGGAAGACTGAGACGATATCTTTACTGACTTGAATCCTATTACGAGGGAATAGACTCTTGGAGAGTATTGACAACTTTTGAGAACTTAGTCAACTCTCATCAGCCCAAGATTTTCTTTTGCTCTTTCACTCTTGTTTGAGTTCATTATTCTGTAGTGGTGAAAGAAATGTGAAGAAGAAAATGGTTGTTTTTCAATCACCTTCGCATAGATTCGCTACGTTCATCTATGCTCAAGCTCTTCTATGCTGCTCACCTCCTCACAACCTTCGTCCCCCTCAGTTCCTCCCACTCCTCAAGTGCTCTCTCCCATTCTTCATCCTCATTCTCCTCTTCCATCTCGTCCCCCTCACCTCCCATCATCTCCTTCATCTCCTTCATCTCCTTCGCATCATAATCCTCCTTATGTTCAATCCACCTCTCGTGTATATCAATGTCCCCATACCCCCCCTGTCTGGTTGCCTCACTCCAGATCGAGTCACCTCCGATTTCACTTCCAAAACTGTACCCGTTTGCCTTGTCGATCAAGGTCAACAAACTGATCATACTCTGCTTGTTTTCCACCGCAAGCACCTCGAACGAAACAAGCCCAAAATCACTCACGAGCTCCCCAATCATCTCCGTCAACTTGACGTACTTTTGTCCAAGCACAGAGTTGGACTCCTTTTCGAGGTGCGGCTTGAGGTAGTGCAAATTATCAGCCTCCGTATAGTAGTCGAGCCTAAATGGAAGCTCCCCATACAGCTTGAGCTTATCGATCTTGGATATGACGTTCACATGGGGCAACTCAAGCTGTAGCATCGATCTCAAACTGAGTAATAAAATAGATACATACTGCGATGGACTCGTGAGGTATATCGAGTCAACGAGCGAAACCACACAGAGTCGTACCTTGGTTTCCTTGGTGAGTTTCTTAAAGATCTTGAATAATGCATTGTGATGTGTAAAGAGTTCCACCTGGCCGGGACAGTCAAAGATCAAGTAATTTTTGTCCTTCATCAAGGCATCGATTTTCGACATAAAGATATCGATCCCTTCGTTATCCAACGACTCCAACGCGTACATGAGCCCTCCATTAGGACCAAGACTCAATTCCTCCATAATCTCCTCAAGCGTGACAAAATCTCGAATGTCCAATGCACAAGGATAGGGGAGTTTATCGTTGGCGGGATCAAGGTTGATTATACTCAGCTTTCTTCCAATGGCATTCATAAATTGGTACATTCCATGACAGTAGGTGGACTTTCCAGACCCAGGAGGGCCAATGACTATTTGACCGAACATAAGTGCAATGTACTGTAGATGTAGATGTTGATGGTATTAGTGTGAATGAATATTAATGTAGATAGGACAATATGGACAATAATGTGAATAGTGTTTAATTAATGATAAAATTTTCTCCTAAAAAATGTGTGAGTTGTATATCTATGTTTATAGATCCTAACAAAGTGTGTGTAGATTGTAGGTGTAGATTGTAGGTGTGATATTAATGTGCGATGCTCTTACTCTCTATATTTTTTGATGGACTGATTCATTTTTTTGGACATTCACGACTGGGAGGCAAAAAAAACACATATCGACAACATGAGTGAATCCACCTTCTTGGATAAGACTGTATCCGTGGCGCCATTGGTGCTTCTCTCCGTGGTAGACCACTACAACCGTGTGTCCAAAGATACCAAGAAAAGAGTAGTTGGAGTTATATTGGGCGAGAGCCAGAATGATCAAATAACAGTCACCAACTCCTATGCCATTCCCTTTGAGGAAGATGAGAAAAACCCCGCGGTGTGGTTCTTGGACCACAACTTTATAGATTCCATGGGTGATATGTTCAAGAAGATCAATGCCAAGGAGAAGTTGATAGGGTGGTACCATTCCGGCCCCAAGTTAAAGCCCTCCGACTTGAAGATCAATGATGTTTTCAAGAAGTACACCCCCAATCCATTATTGTTAATTGTGGACGTGGAGCCAAGGGAGGTGGGAATCCCCACAGATGCCTACTTTGCCGTTGATGATATCAAAAACGACGGTAGTGCCGCTGAGAAGACCTTTGTGCACGTGCCGTCGGTCATTGAGGCCGAGGAGGCAGAAGAGATTGGTGTGGAGCACCTTCTCAGGGACATCAGGGATCAAGCTGCTGGGAAATTGTCTTTGAGAGTGACCCAAACATACCAGTCATTGCTTGGGTTGCATGGAAAATTGCGTGAGATTGCAAACTACTTGGACAAGGTGTACCAGAAAAAGTTGCCATTGAACCACACCATTTTGGGGAAATTACAAAACGTCTTCAACTTGTTGCCCAACTTGGAGCCCAATGAGCTGGTGACTCAAGACTCCTCGAATCCTTTCCAGCTGTCGTCCAACCCATTGTCTACAGCCTTTACAATTAAGACCAATGATGAGTTGATGGTGGTGTACATAAGTACCTTGGTAAGAGCCATAATTGCATTCCATGACTTGATTGAAAACAAGTTGGAGAACAAGAAGAGTAAGGAGAAGAGTGAGCCAGAGGAGGTGACGGAGGAGGTGGAGGAGAAGGAAAAGATAAGCACTTGAACTCAAAAACATGAGCGAAGCGATTACAATCAAGCAGAGCGATAACAATAGAGCAGCAAGATTGTGAGTAGATTCGAAAACTATTGATAGTAAGAAATCTCAATTCGCTCGATATTCACAACTTTCAAAATCAATTGAGAAAGAATGGAATCAATTGAAAATAGGATAGCCAGTTGGATAAGTTGGATAGGGAATGATGTGAGGTGTGGGGATCGATTAGATGTTGTTCTCTAGCGTAATGAATTAGATGTAATAACTGTAAAGAGTAGGGCCAGGGCGATTTAATGGTGATTTAATAGAGGTTGTATCAAATTTGCAAGTCGATTCGATTTTTGACGACAGATTTTATGTTGGACAACACCGAGGGAGTCTATCCACAAAGTATTGGTTCTGTCTTAATGTGTGGGCTGTAGAGCCGTTCTTATCATTTAAATGGGCCACGCGTGCAGGAAAAGTGAAGAGAAAAAAATTACATACAACCAATGAATCATGTCGCAGCGAATCCTAACACTTCCTAGGTTCAACACGGTGACAAGCTGCAACTACTTCTTCAAGAATACAAAGAAGAACTTTGCAATCAACCAAAACTTCATAAATAATCAATTTTTCGTCTACAGGAAGCCCGTGTACCAGTCCCGCTTAAATCAGACCTCTTCCGCCCAGAGAGACACGATACACAGCACACAGAGAACAGAGAGGATACAGAATGAGAGAATACAGAACGAGAAATTACAAAGCGATAGAAGCACGCAAACCTCGGACACTAATGAAGGAATAACCAACCATGGAATAAGTAAAGAAAGAAGCAGCCTCGAGAATGTGGCCTCTGTTTTGACTTGTCAAGAACCCGATGCAGCACTGTCTCAGTCCATCCACCAAGACCCCAAAATCCCCTTCAAGGTGGTACCCAAGAACCCCAAGACTGGTAAAGTAGCAAAATCTGACCTTTCTTCCATAATAAACCCATACATCAAACTCACAAAACCCAACTTGACCATTCTCGTGACCCTCAGTTCCATATGCTCATACGCCTTGTCCCCCCTCACAGTGACAGTGCCTGAGTTGATGATTTTGACTATCGGAACAGCCATGTGTTCGGGTGCAGCTAATGCCATCAACATGGGGAGGGAACCAGAATTCGATAGGAAAATGCCCCGAACCGTGGGAAGACCAGTGGTACGTGGCTTGGTGTCTCCTAACCAAGCATATCAGTTTGCCGCAGCAACCGGTGCCATCGGGTGTGTATTACTCTGGACGTGCGTGAACCCAATCGTCGCAGCCATGGGTTTCACCAACATTGTATTGTATGCTTGGATTTACACCTCCTTGAAACGTAAACACATCATCAACACCTGGGTCGGTGCACTCGTAGGTGCTATTCCCCCTTTGATGGGATGGGCAGCTTCGTCTCCATTGTCACATCCCGCCGCATGGTGCTTGGCCGGATTATTATACGCCTGGCAGTTCCCTCACTTTAACGCTTTGTCTCACAACATCGCGGATCAGTACAAGCAGGCGGGGTACGTAATGGCAGCAGCGGAGAACCCGAAACTCAACGCGAGGGTGGCTCTTAGGTACTCGATACTCATGTTCCCTCTTTGTTTCGGCTTGACTTACTTTGGGGTGACAGATTGGGTGTTTCCTTTTGACTCATCCATTGCAAACGGTTGGTTGACCTATTTGGCCTTTCAGTTCTGGAGGCAGCAGCAGGAAAACTACAAGTCGGGATCCAAACCAACGGCAGAGGGGATTGCGAAGGCGAACATCTACGCGAAAAAGTTATTCTGGTGCTCGGTTTGGCAGCTACCAGCGACTTTGATCCTTGCAATGTTGCACAAGAAGGGGCAATG
This sequence comes from Kodamaea kakaduensis, assembly GCA_030558435.1. Lineage (NCBI taxonomy): Eukaryota > Fungi > Ascomycota > Pichiomycetes > Serinales > Debaryomycetaceae > Kodamaea > Kodamaea kakaduensis. Next base: position 61,239 of record JAJMSN010000057.1, read on the forward strand.
GGACGGCATTTTCCATTATTTTAACCTAAACAAATCCTCAGAGAAGTTATCTGATTAGGTCTGTACATAGTAATGATATTTAGATATTCACACATTCTGTAAGTTTGATCAATGTTGAGTCGGGTTGTAAAGAACGTCTCTAGTCCCGCCACTTTTTATCTCTGATTTTTCTCGCTATTTCTTCAGTTTTTCTACCATTTTTTAAATATTTCTCGCTACTCTTCTGCTAGGTTTTCTCATTACTAGGCTTCCTCTCACTATTTTTCTCTCTACTTAGTTTTCTCACTATTGGTTTTGCTCGCTACCAACTTTCCTGTCGATAAACTACCACCTCTTTTGACTTTAACTTTGTACAAAATAGGTTTATCCCGGGATTGAAGCGGTCAATCATCAGCTTGCTAAAATTAAGGGTAAACAAAATGGTCCAGTTCACGTTCGTTCATATGATGACGGAAAATTCAACTCTTCCTCCAATGCAAAACAAGAAAAATGTGGACTATCTAAGATCACGGTTTTGATATGTCCCTGTGACTTTTAATCGCCAACGTTCAATTCATTCTTAATTTGTGGGATGAGAAATAATTTCGATCTGGAGGGGCCAATGTCAGTGGTGTCATTCAGATCTCACTCACTAGCCTAATACTATCAAAACCCCTTTTACTTTCCATGAAAGAGGAAGAATGGTACCTTATCAAATAGTCTGCCTTCTGTTAGATGTCAATTCAGTTTCAAGTACCCAAATCATGCCCACTAGCTTACATCACAATCGCACAAAAACAGCAGTCATCTCAGAGCAGACGGACTTGAACGGATTATCCTGTCTGTGACAATTTCAACTGATTTGATCTGATTGCTGTTTAGACTTTCTTGGCAGACTCCGTATGATGTTATGGTGCGTCTTCTCTGTCAATCGAGTGTGCTTTATTCGCACCCTGAGGATCCAAAACCTTCAGCCAATTTTTCCATGGCTAACCCAGTAATATACTATAAAGGAGTAACTAGGGACAATGGTGAACGTCTCTACTTTCATGTCTACAGTCATGGTCCGTTTTCTCCAGTGTTCAGGTATTGACACAATCACAATGTCCATCCGAGGTCTCATTGGATTAAAAATAGTCCCCTTTAATGCACATTTGTTTGTTTTCTAAACTTTCGTAGCCGTACGTTCTATTCCTGGTTATCTTCGATGTAACATGACGCATTGACCTAGTAAGACGTGGGGTATCAAGAAACATATTACAGCAAAGTTAGGGGCTTTATTAAGCACCGTGAAGGTTTTAATGAACCATGGTATATAGAGTATTGATCGTATAGCTTAGTATATCTTGGTAAAGCGAAGGAATACGTCAGTTGACCGTGAAGTTATTGGTCTTGCATGACCATTAAGCTTTTGAACTATTTTCCACAATGCCGTGGACGATGATATGACATCATCGAATACTTCTATTTTTAGAAGCGAATGGTTGCAAAATTCTACAGATTTCGAAGACATCATGGACTTGGGAACATATAAAGACGTCAAAGAATCTTTCATCATCAATAACAAAATCAATCAATACAATCAATCAATACAATCAAAATGCAATTCTCCACTACATTTACTTTCATGACCATGGCTGCCATTGCTGCTGCTGCTGAAAGCTTCACTTTGTTGGTCATCAGATCCGGTAGCCAGGTTCAGTACAACTCTATTGTCTCTGATAACGGTTCGCTCTATCTCAAGGGTGGCAATGATGCTACTACCTATGTCTTGACCGACGACAAGGCCTTGTATGATTCCTCATCCAAGAAGTACGTCACTCTCAAGGACAATGCATTCGTTGAAACCGACACTCCAGACAAGAACTTTGGAGAGTCGCTGGGCTACTTGACTTACAAGAAGCTTGCTTTCACTTACGATGACTCTCGTAAGTTGACTACGAACGGTAAAGAGGGTGTTGCACTCCGTTTGTGGGAGCCAAAAAAGGTTGACAACCCAAGCTCTGACAAGACTGCTTCTACTAGCACCGTGTCTACCACCAAATCTGCAACTACTACCGCCTCCACATTGTCTACTAGCACTGTTTCAGCTACCGCAACTGCTGCCGCAAGTGGGAAGGTTCAGTTTGGTTTAGTGACCATCCACTCTGGATCCGACTTCCAGTATGCATCCATCAAGGAGGTTGACGCACACCCACACGTCTTCGCAGTTGGTGGAAGTGAAGGAACTGACGTCACCTTCACTTTGAGCCCAGACGGAACCTTGGTCGACCAAAACGGCCGCGGTATCAACTACGACAGCAAGACTGGTGAGTTGGGTCTTGTTTGGGAGGGAGACAAGGCTTCTCTGGGATTCTCTATTAAGGACGGAGCTTTGGCCCACGACGGCAAGGAGAACTGGAAGGCTTGTCCATCCGGCAACGGTTACTCCTTGGCTGACAACGACTGCACTGGTGGTACTGGTGTTGAGTTGAAGGTTGTTGGTCAGAAGAATGTTTAAGCAGATTTTGATACGAGGGAATGAACAAGAGCATTAGCATAGACAGTTTTAGGTCTTTTATGATACCAAGCATATTGAATAAATGATAGTTTTAGTATAAATTTCGTAGAGATGTATGAATATGAGTACTTCAACAATAAGGGAAACGTATAAAGAAGACTGTTGGAAATCCAAGGTTGCACACTCTAGGTTTTACGCAGTCTCAGCTGCTTTTCTTGATGCTCTTCCGTGTCAATTTTCTGTAATAGAAAAGTCTATATCTGAGTGACCACTTTTTTGGAAAGTAAACTATCCCCAGTTCTTCTCCAATTCATTTCTAGGCGGCTTATGTGATAAATTACATAATACTTTTACATACATGTAGCATGGATACAAACAGTCGTTCTATTAAAATGGCTTCTACATTGATTATGACCTTATATATGCTACCCCATTACATCACTGGGCTCACTATGTGAAGAAGATGCTTATAGGATCTCAGAAATAATGCGTCCTTTGTTTATGAATCCAGTATTCTTTACTTTTTTGACAAAATTGCTGAAAATATTCAAATTAGAACCGTAAGCTTTTGCAGCCATTCTAAATGCAACAAGGGCCGCAAGTAGGCCAATAGGTTTTGCTCTCATGATTTCTGAACCTTTACGAGAGACGCCCGGATGTTCTCAACACATGATCTCTACATGCGCTTTCCACAAACAGAATTTCCGGTCTATGAATGGAAGAGCTCGTATAAAGTTCCAATCGACCTTGATATGGTGAGGCGACTTTTGAGAAGGCTTTAGAAGTAGGGGTTCAAGATGCTGCTGCTTTGTGCGTCCCGAAATCAGACCCTGTAAAAGAAGTTGAGAAGTATTGAGCGTTCATTACGTGATAAAACTAAGAAACCAAGGTTTGTAGGCTCAAGGAGACGGAGGGCAGTAAGAAGACGCAAAAGGTTACCTTATCAGAGGAGAGACGAGAATAGAGAGGAGGAAAAAGAGGAGGAGAAAAGAGAGAAATTCTTGGTTGATAAATATACCTTTGGCCGCAATTCTCCAGAACACCAATTCATCTGATCTAAAGAAGAACTTAAAATCACTCAACCTCAAACCGAATGATTTTGAAAACCTTTCAAGCTATTCGAAGCCGGTCAAGTTGCGGTTAGTCTGTCAAAGAAAACTTTTGCAGCATCGACATGTCTGAAGTACTTTGGCTCCCCAGAACGTAGAGACTTCTCAAATTGATAGTCTCCGAGGAAAAACCCACAAGGTTGGCTCCCTAGAGACCAACAAATCAGAGGCTCGAAAAGCCGATAAAACCAGGGATCTCCAGGCACACAGGTGCCAGAGAGAATCGAAGGTACAGGGAAACCCACAAGATTTACACCAACGCTTGAATAAAATTTCATTGCCCTTTTTAAATGTGACATTTTTGGACTATATACGAGACGTCCCCTAGAATATCGTTAATAGGATTACGACATCTTTTACCAAACGTGCCCAATTTATGTGGGTGTGGCTGTAGCAAGTCCAAAGTAGTTTAAAGTGACGACCGCGAATACATTGGGTAGGTAACGTGTAGACCGGACCGTTGCCCTTAAGTTAAGTTCCCCGTCTACACTGTTATACTGCGATTTTCTTGTCGCAACGGTTTAGATAATGACTACCTAACTTGTTTGGGGAGCAAAATCCAATCATTTGAGTAAACGGACGATCGCTTCCGCAGTATAAAATCACTCTCACTCTGATATGATCCTTCAGAAAAGTACGCATATTTCTGAGATTACTAATTACTAAATGCCTGAAAATCTTAAATCGAGCAATAACGCTACACTCGATTACGAGAATAAAAAGAATTAGTTCATCTTTCATGAAAATTGTTTCATTCGCGTGAAATTAGTTCTGCTCTTATTTACGGCACAATATCTACATTCGACCAATGTCTACATAAAATTTTGTGGCTCTTTTTAAGTGTGACGTTTTGAACTTTCTTTACTTTCTCGAGAATGCCCTTGACAGTAAAAATTGCACTTCCAAAAATTTACTATTGAATTTGTATACGTAAATGGTACGACATGTTTTAACAAAACGTGTGGAATTTATACGGGTTAGCTGCATTAATATACCTATGTCCCCTTTTCTTTCAATGAAAGACTATTAGCGTTCAAAACAAGTCAAATTCTTGATAAGTCCGTCGAAGATTATTTCATACATGATATCGCACAATTTGTGCTTTTGAAAGTTATGAACATGAATAAATTTCAATATTCGCAATGAAAAATCGTTTATTAGATATTTTGCAGATTGCTTTAAAAAATGCTCTTAAACATTCACAGCCGAAATACTGTGTGCAAATTTAGTTACTGGTGAAGCTATTAGCTTTACACCAGTATATGAGTAGCCTTTCGGAGCTTTTACTAAATATGACATTTGGAACCTTATTCGAGACTTTTACGAGAGTATAGTGATTTCTGTACGCATTAAGATTGCACATCCGAATTTTATTATTGCATCTGGATTTTGTTGGCGTCTTCACAGTATTAAATTAAGCCAAAATTAAATTGAATACCGAAAATCTTAGAATATTGCAAAATATTTGTTAACAGTCTTCTGCACTGTAATTTTGTAGACATCACCTTGTAATCTACAGTTCCGTAAATATAAATATTACTACGGCATCAAAAACTGCATAGTTTTTTATGTGTTGCGTAGTATATCCTGTACACTTCATTGGAATACTACGGTAGCTAAAAAATGTAATTTGCTTCGATGATTACCAATTTACAAGTTCGAAACGAATTTATCGTTTTACCATTGATTTATCAAATAAAGCGTATAATAATAAACTTAACAGTGGAACATCGCGAACAAATGAAGATTAAACAGAGAAGAGAAAGAGTATAAATTGCACACTCAATCGAGTTTCCAGTTTCTGTATATATCTACAAATTGCCTTATTCAATCCACAAATAGTTAGAAGTTGATATCACGTAGAACTTCATAATAAATAATTAATCTATTCAAAAATCTACATCCATATAGCGACTATCATCATAGCATGTATAAATCAGCCCAATCTTAACAATCTGTTTTAATAAAACATCACCGTTCCCGAAAAAATAGTAGTTATGTCGGTTAATTTAGACTTTGGCTGATATCCGAACTAAAAGTCAGTGCAAGAAGGGAATATATATCGTTGGTCATTGTATTATGGATGTGTGTTCGGTTCGTTTTAGATATAATAATGTTCCCATATCTACGACTTTTAACAGCATTTCGGAACGGATAATAGAGTGTAACATTAAATGTTTAGTAGAAAAAATTACAGTAAACTAACGAAATCAATATGTATGATTATATATTCCGGCGTATTCACGAAGAGTACTACGAGTATTCCAGTCTACAAGTTAGTCAAGGGCTGATTTAATTGAATACTTTTGAATTACTACATTAGAATGTTTGTTAATAATGAACTAAACTGGCAAATCAAAGATTGACTCTCTTGTAATTCCAAGTACTACGTCGAAATGTGAACAATTTTCAAGTTTAGGATGTACAACATGTGTAATATTATCAACACATAGCATTTTCGAAATCAGGCATGTGGAAATATAATCGAGGCGATTTATAACTACTGCCTAAAAAGTTGTGGAAAACTCGCTACATCAATACAAAGAATTCTAGTGATGAATATTTAAACTCAGACAAATTTAGATTTCAACTTTTTCACGCGAAAGCATTGAGCTTGGATCATCAGCAAGAAGCTTCTACGAAATCCCTCTAGAAAATTCACAACCGCGGCGAATCGGGCTTGATGAATATAAAACGTTTCAACGATGTTAATAAAGGGCAGCTTTGTAAGTCATATGTTTTTTGAAGTAGTAACACATCAATGTCTAAATGAAATTTGGTGGCCCTATTTATATGTGACGATTTGTGATTATCTTCCAGACTTTTGAGGGAATATTTTGCGCTTGACAGTTAAAATTGCTCATCCAGAAATTTATCATTGAATTTGGATGTAAAAGCGATGGTGTTTCATTGACGTATTACAGGTTTTCAATACAAAGTATATGCAAAATCTAATTCTGAAAAGATCGAAATGTTTGAATTCAATGATTTCACTGATTTGCGCCAAAATTTTGAAGCTGGCGCATCAATTTCTTTCTACGGTACTGTAAACAATAAATAGGACTATGACATCTTTTGATAAAAGAATATTTTTACAAAAGATGTACAATTTATGTGGGTTTGGCTGTACTGTCAAGTGCACAATATTCTTACAAAAGTCTCATTGAATCTGGATATAAAAATGTTGGCGTTTCAATGGCATATTCCATTATGGGTTTGCAATATATACGCAAAAATCAATTATGATGAAAAGATCAAAGTGGGACTACGACATCTTTTAGCAAAAGGTGCGCAATTTATGTGAGTTTGGCTGTACTCACCCACGTGATTTTATTTTGCAACCGGATTCAGGAAGTTTCCTAATTGGAAATTAATTTGAGATGGTGCTTAGTAAACCTTTACATATATTCCGATTGCAGCGACTCGCACGTCTCCGGGGTAATAGAGCTAATCGGCTTGGTTGATTGTGGTTGAACAGAAAAAAATGGCCATGAAATCTTATATATTGGGGGGAGGCACTGTGTGGTATGTAACTTTATAAGGAAGAAAAATCAAAAAATGGACGAGTCAGGAATCGAACCCGAGACCTTACCCATGCTAAGGGTACGCGCTACCAACTACGCCACACGCCCAGAGATAAGTGGTCCCTAGCAGGATCGAACTGCTGATCTTGGCGTTATTAGCACCACGCCTTAACCAACTGGGCCAAGGGACCAAATCTTTGCTTAAGATGCTAAAATATAGGGTTTGGTTCTGACAGAGTGGTTTTTTTTCGTGGAAATCTCTTAAAAAGGGGGGTTTTCAATCTTCCAAAAAAGAAAATGTAATTAAGACGTTTCTACACCCATTTACGGCAAATACCGCTTCTAATGTCCCTTTAAAAAATACGTGTATGCAAAAAAAGCTTAGGTAGAACGTTCACACCCTCAGATTTAACTTTTCGGATAATTCATATCACGGAACGGAATTGTTTTAGTCTAGAAAAAGTCGTTAATCATTGTGGTGTCATGTGTGCTCGAAGCGGTTGGCAGAATCGGATCATCGTCTTGTGATTTTTCGAAAAATTCAACAATAATCTCCCTAAAAGGTCTTTCGAAAGGAATCATCGGGATAATTGATTGAAGGGTCGTATACAACCTTCATGTCTCAGTTCATTCGTTAACAGTTCCAAGAAGTATATGTATTCCAAGAACTGTCAATAGGAAGCAGGGATCAGGGAGCTTTTGGATCACAGTCCTAATTACATAAGGCTCATAACGCATCACCTTATTGGCAATAGGACAAAAGGTGGGGTACATGGGAGAAAATTCAAACATGTGAAGATCGGTGCAGTTGTGGTACCACTAGTATGCCATGAGCTGATGAATACAATAGAGTTGCATCAATCAGGTACACATGGTATTTTGACTTGAGTCGTCATTGTTAGTGAATCTCGGCTGCAATAATTTTTTCCCTAAACACTGTGCAAAAATCATAGGCATTTCGTAAGTTTGCCATCTCCACTTGTTAAAAACATTTATATACGAGAAATCCCGAGCTAAATTTGAATACTAATCAAGGCATTATGGGTTACACATCAATTGATGACGACAACATCGAAACCTTCTTATTGTTAGGTGATGCAATCTTGCATGAAACTTCGCCTGAAACCATCAGACCGTATCTTGATGCCAACTTTCCTCAAGAGAAGTTGGAGGAGTATCTCCGGACCCAAAGCCGGCTTTCGGAGGTCCCAGGAGTCAGAGAGTACATCAGGGGAGTCTTTGAAAAGCAGTCAACAGAAGCGAACATATTGTTTTCTTTGATAACTAGTGCGTTGGACAGCCGTCTAATTGCTCCTTCATTGGTGCACTCATTCACATCAGTCAAAGATATGTCTTTGAGTGAGCGTGAAAAGGTTTTGTCATCTTGGAGGGATTCCCCTTTCATTGGCAAGAGAAGATTATTCAAATTGGTATGCTCTATCACAATCAACACATACGTAAAGTTTGCAAACGAATTACACAACCAGGCTTCGGGTTTCCCAGGCAAAGAGTTGAGAGAGCGTCTTTACGAAGGCCACGAAATTGACGATTTCAAGTATAGCATGAAGCCAAAACCAACTGTTGACGGGACTGTTTTGGATGTCAGTGGTGTCATTGATGTCATTATCATCGGATCAGGATCCGGTGCCGGAGTTGTTGCTCACACGTTGGCAAATGAGGGTTACAAGAGTCTCGTGTTAGAGAAAGGGAAATATGAAACACCGGAAGACCTTGCAAAGATGGACAGTATCACTGGAAACGAAATGTACGAAAGCAGTGGTGCTTTGGGTTGTAAATCCCAAGAGTTGTTTATTTTGGCAGGGTCAACTTTTGGTGGTGGTTCTACCGTTAATTGGTCTGCCTGTCTCAAGACTCCTTTCAAAGTCCGCAAAGAGTGGTACGACGACCATGGAATCGAATGGGCGGCCAGTGAACAATACGATAACTGCGTTGATTACGTCTGGAACAAGATGGGAGCCAGCAAAGAGAACCTCAACCACTCACACACCAATCGTGTCATCTTGGAAGGTTGCAAGAAATTGGGATACAAAGCAAAAGAGGTAGAACAGAACAATGGTGGTCACCCCGACCACAGTTGTGGTTTATGTCAATGGGGATGTAAATTCGGTATCAAGCAAGGTTCAATCAATTGCTGGTTCAGAGATGCAGCTACGAAAGGCACTGAATTTATGGATCAGGTTCTTGTTGAGAAGATCATACACAAGGGCGGCCGCGCTACTGGTGTGCTTTGTAGAGATGTTGTCTCTGGAGTCAAATTTGAAATTACGGGTATCAAAAAAGTTGTCGTATCGGGTGGCTCATTGAATACGCCCATCGTGTTACAAAAATCAGGCTTCAAAAACAAGCACATTGGTGCTAATTTGAAGTTGCACCCTGTTTCGGTCTTGTTTGGTGATTTTGGTAAAGATTACAGAAATGAACCACATGACCATCCCATCTTGACTACTGTTTGTACGGAGGTAGATGATCTCGATGGGAAGGCACATGGAGCTAAGGTCGAGGCGATTTTGCACACACCGTACTTGGCAACTGCGTTCTTGCCATGGGAAGGTAGTGATAGATTGAGACAAGACTTGCTCAAATACCAGCACATGGCAACTATCTTGTTGATTGATCGTGACACCTCAAGTGGTACGATTACTTATGATAAGAAGAAGCCGGAAGCTCTCGTTATTGATTACTCGGTTAACAAGTTTGATAGAAACGCACTTTTGCAAGCTATGCTTATCAGTGCAGATATGTTGTATGTCGAAGGCGTTAAGGAGATTATTACACCGCAACCTTGGACGCCTAATTTCAAGTCCCTGACTCCAAAAGAAGCTAGATCTATCACTGACAAAGACTACGTCGAATGGAGGGAAAAGGCTGCTCAGATCCCATTTGACACTTACGGGCCTGCTTATGGTTCCGCACACCAGATGAGTTCCTGTCGTATCTCTGGAAAGGGTCCTAAAGATGGAGCGGCTGATTTGAAGGGAAGACTTTACGAGTGCAAGAATGTCTATGTCGCGGATGCTAGTGCAATGCCTACGGCTCTGGGTGCTAACCCAATGATCTCCACTATGGCAATAGCACGTTTGATCTCGTTGGGAATTGCAAAGGACCTCTCTGCTACCTCGAAGTTGTAAGTTTTTGTATACAGTAAGTACCTAAAATAAAATTGAAAGATTCTGAAACTAGAAACCCGAGCAAGTATGTATACTACTAGCTCTTGTATAGTGTGGACAATACGAGGGCCCGAATATCTCTAAAATTTGGGTCAACCAAAGATAAAATGGGTAATTTGCTACATTGACGAAACCCCGAAAATCTGTATATGCAAAAGAATAAATAAATACTACTTATCATTGTTATCTAGCTGGGAAAGGTCCCAAAGCCAGGTGAAAGTCGACGTAAATAGGGAGCTCTTGTGATGTTGGTCGATTTCTGCGTTCAAAGGTCCTATCAGAGTGGTTCCCAAACAGTTTATCAAATTTTGCATCAACTTTCTATTTTCTTTGAGAAAGCTTTCCTCTTGGCGGAGGGCCTCCTTCTGAGACACACACAAGCTTTCACGCGACGTACCATGAGGTTCCACTGTTCCCTTTGCATCACTATAGGTAAGTCCTTCATAGACTTCCTGTCTTTGTAAAAGTGCTGGAATTATCAAAATTTCCCTAAATGCGTGAAGTAGACTATCTTCGATATCAACTTCCAGTGAGACTTTAGGGGATGAAGCCCCATTCCTCACCTGGATAGAAACATCGCGCAAATAGCTTTGCAAGGGCTGGAAAACCCCTAATAGAAAGAAACGAATTTTTTGGTTAAAGTATAACCAGACATTTGATAGTTCTGTCCATATCTGGAAAAAGGCAGCACAGTGATCATGTTGAAGATTCAATGAACGAGTTGAATAAGGGATGTTCGGGTCATCTAAAGAGGGTAGATTGTTGTGTAAGCCTATCATACATTTAGCAAAATAGGTGAATAGATCCTGTGATATTTCTCTAATTTTGAATTCATCTATCGCAACCAGCGCATTTCCCCCAAATGTTGCGTGACTGTGAATAAGGGGAGAGTCCTGTGAATTCATTGAGTTGGCCCTTTGAAACTTTGAAGATCTCAGCTTACTCTTAAGTCCTTTCTGTGTGACAGAGTAGTGCGGTGTATTCGGTTGCGGTTCTCCGCTTGTACCAGTACCCGCGTTTGTGTCGGACGTATCTTGCGAATTCCCGACCTCCCTGATGTAATTGTTCTTCACGAAACTGGAAAGGTCTTCCATAGAAAACCCGAGACATGGATGTTGTAGCCCGCTACTGAGATGCGATTGTTTGGAGGGTGTGAAGAGAGCTTTTGTCATTGACAAAAGAATAGTGAAGAACTTGGCATTGGATTTGGCAAAGTCGAGATGGTAGCCCGCGATATACTCACTGAAGATGGCGTTCGCATCGTTCCTCGACAATGGAGGCTCAAAATCCGCCTCCTCAGTAATTCCCAAGCCCACGCCTTGCTCCGATTGTGATGATTTATGCAGTAACTTTGTTTGTAGGTATTGATCCGTTGGTACCAATAGTTTTTTATGAATTTCCAAAAGCGAAGTTGATGCCGAAGCATGATTATCGCTTTGAGCCTCTTCTCGTAGAGTGGAGAAATCTGGGTCTGTGAAGTTGTAAGCTCGTGCATAGTTTGCATCTGCAATGTAGGAGTTGGAGTTATTCGAAGACAATACAAGCGAGGTTTTCCCAGGCAAGTTCGCCAACTTTTGCAGTTCCTCAATGGTGGCTTCCAAAGGAGAGTTGTGCAGTACCGCGTTGTGTGATCTGTGGAACAAGTTATGGAAAGTTGAGACAGGAGAAGACATGGAATTCTTCCTACCAGGCCCCTGCACTGAAGGGTCGTCGTTGATCAGAGCTGAGCTCAATATTTTCTTAGATATTTTCAACCCGTGGTGCCCTCCTGTCTGTATTGTTAGCTGAGGCTTTTTTGACAGGGGAGACGAAGCTAGATTAGTCGAAGAGCTTGCTCCTTTCAAAATTCTGCTTTTCTTGGGTATCTTGAATTTAGACTTGACGGACTTGTGACTCGAAACTGTCTCCATATGCTCAGGTTCATGGGATGACAAACTCTCATCAGTGACATTTTGGTTATCCGTGTAGCCATTTGGGGCCAGAAACGACACTGCACTGACGTTTGTAGCAGATCTGTTCTTTGAGAATAGTCTCGATAATGCACTCGACTTTAATGTGGAGCTTGTGCTTAAGGTGGAGTTTTGGGAGTTGTTCGTGGCTGTCTTCTTCAAAGTGTTGAAGCCTACCGTAGACACCTGGGACGAAGGGTTCGCCTGTAGATGTCCAAATGAAGAAACGGTGGAGTTATTCCTGTGTGAGTAGAGACTTTCACCGCCTGCGGTCATTCTAGTAATATTAAGTTTCTGATACCCGTGGTTATTACCAAAAGGGTTTTTGGTAAAATGAAGAAATTAAACAGCGAACATAAGAGTGATGAGTGGAAACACATATTTGCAAAATGCACAAAAGGGACGAGAGGCTTTGGCGCTGGGAGAATACCATAAAGCTATAGGGTATTTCAAGCAAGCCATTGATAGAGGTGGAGGAACAACGTCGATATACTATTCTTTGAGAGCCAAAGCGTCGTACTTGCAGCTACAGACCAAAGGGACACAACTAGGGGTTGATTACACACAGACATGGAGTCGTATTCTTGCCGACTGTGAAGAGGCCTTGAAGTACGATAAGAACAATGCTGATGCGAAATACTACAAAGCATTGCATACCGTCGAAGCCGAGGATAACTACCGCATTGGAATGAGGGATTTGGAGCAGGTTTACAAGCAGTCGATAGAGGGGCTGAAAAACAGCAAGAAGTACGTACTACCACAAGAAATATACCAAAAAATACTTCTGTTGAAGATGCAAAAGAGAAAGAAGGATGCCGAGAGTCATAAGCGCAAGATGATTCCCTTGTATGACAGAACATTGGCGTATTTCGAGAGCGAGCTCAAGTATGATTTAACAGAGATAAGGGAGCAATCGACGAATGGTAACAGAAGAGTGGACGTGTTGCAGAGAAGTGAGAAATTTCAGGAAGACGTGGAAAGTCTCAGCAATATCTTCGCATACGCAATGAACGCATTGAGAGGGGAGGCGACAGATAAGGATCCACCAGACTTCTTATGCGACCCAATATCATTCAATATGTTTCACGACCCTATGGTGACGCCCTCTGGAAACAGTTATGAAAGGTCATGGCTTTTTCAGTATTTAGAAACCCACGATGTTGACCCACTTACAAGAACGAAACTCACACCAAGCCAATGCTACCCGAACACATTCCTCAAGGAATGTGTGGATGATTACATTAGGAAATCAAACCCAAAACCTGTTGGGTCGGGCTGACGGTGAGATTTACCGCAAGGTAATGTACCCATCTTCAAATTTGGCAATTTTATTTGTTTGATTGCATTAGGTGAAATGGGCCTGGAAAAGAAAGAGAAATATGGGCAAGTGAGTCGAAATGTTCGGTACATGAGGATATAGGAAGGATGTGTAATGATATTGACATAGATTGTGAAGGTTTAACCTGAAGATTGTTTTCCTGCGAGATAAAATTTGTAGCGTACATTTAATGTGAGATCTAGGTCTAAGAAAAACTCATAACTGTTACCAGTTTACAACCCTTTACATTGGTTACAAGCCAGTGGCATCTCTTTTGATTAGCACTTATTTCGCTCATTTGACAAGTGATCTTTAGCATAGCCCAATGGCTTATGAGAAAGATTCCTTAGATTCTTGGTTTTTCAATACTTGCTTAATCTGTTTCCCCAGAAACAAGTGGTGATTCGCTTCATGGAGCGATAAGTCTGTCAGAGATTTGAGTGATGTTTTATGTTCATTTCCCAGAGAAGCAGATTGTTGCTAAGGATTTTGTGCCTGAGTGAAGTGTTTGCATCTTCCTGATTTGGCAAGTACGAAAACATCAAATCAAAAACAAAAACAACATGTACCCAAAAGAGAAGAAAAGTCGTTAATAAGATGGAACACTTTGGGAAATAATATAAAGACCTAGTCGGGAAGACTTGATTTTTTTTGCAAGGCTTAACATGAATCCTTTCGATGACGATAGCTCTCCCTACAAGGAGAATGAGCCCATGTTACCAAATGCTGCTTTTACTAGCGACAGGTACTCACCCAGACGTCATCTCGACAGTGATGGAGATTACTCACCGCTGAGACACTCGCCCAATATCTTTGCTAGAAGCACAGCAAGGATGAACTCCACTGTTGGCCGCAATGCATTGAGCAACACCCCCAACTTGAACTACCATGCAAACCAACCAAGCACAACTCCAAGAGCACAATTCACTAGCAGAGAGTCACCCACAAGGATGCGTACCACTGGACTCACTATGGAGGATGACGATGAAGATGACGATGATACCGGCCACTTTGATTTGAGATCGAGTTTGAACGGGTCTCCTAGAAGATCTCAGTTTGGAGCAAGTTCTACAAAGTCGGAGCGCTTTTTGGCGCCTCCTCAGCCAATATTCTCACCAGAGACTTTTGCCGTTGCTAATCCAAATGATGACGAGGAGACAATTTCGGAGAAGAAGGACGATTACGACTACGATACTTACGAAAAGGCACATGAATTTGATCAGCAGTCGCTCTATTCGGAAGCAACAGCCTACAGTGGCTCTTCATACACTTCTGACAACCACGAAGGTCAGGAAGACGCCGATGAACAGTACTTTGGGCAGTCCATCGATGGGAACATCATGAACAACATCAACAATGGGTATGTTCCAAAAAGAACCAAGACGACCTCTAAGAGGAAAGTCAGATTGGTGGGTGGAAACACAGGAAACTTGGTTTTGGAGAACCCAATTCCCCAAGAGTTGAAGCAGGTGTTGACTAGAACTGAATCGCCTTTCGGTGAGTTTACCAATATGACCTACACAGCATGTACTGCCGAGCCCGACGAATTTATAGAGGAAGGCTTCACCTTGAGAGCACACAAGTACTCCAGAGAAACAGAGATAGTGATTTGTATCACCATGTACAATGAGGACGAGTACTCGTTCGCGAGAACCATGCACGGTGTGATGAAAAACGTCTCGCACTTGTGCTCGAGGCACAAGTCAACGAAATGGGGAAAGGATGCATGGAAGAAAATTCAAGTTATCATTGTTGCTGATGGAAGAAACAAGGTGAGTGATTCGGTTTTGCAATTACTTACCGCGACAGGTTGTTACCAAGAAAACTTGGCACGTCCGTTTGTAAACAACAAGAAAGTGACTGCACATTTGTTCGAGTACACTACACAGATCTCCATTGATGAGAACTTGAAGTTCAAAGGTGACGAGAAGAACTTGACCCCAGTTCAAGTTTTGTTCTGCTTGAAGGAACGCAATCAAAAGAAGATCAACTCCCACAGATGGCTTTTTAACGCTTTCTGTCCTTTATTGGACCCCAACGTGGTGGTGTTGTTGGATGTGGGTACCAAACCAGACAGCCAGGCTGTTTACAACTTGTGGAAGGCGTTTGACAGAGACTCCAATGTGGCTGGTGCAGCTGGTGAAATCAAGGCCATGAAGGGTAAAGGCTGGCGCAACTTGATTAACCCACTTGTGGCTTCACAGAATTTCGAATACAAGATGTCCAACATTCTCGATAAGCCTTTGGAGTCCTTGTTTGGATATATCTCTGTGTTACCTGGTGCCTTGTCGGCCTATAGATATATTGCCTTGAAGAACCATGAAGATGGAACAGGCCCATTGGCATCTTACTTCAAGGGAGAAGATTTGTTGAACAATCTGGATGCTGCTAACAAGAGCAACAAGAATAACTTTTTTGAGGCAAACATGTACTTGGCTGAGGATCGTATCTTGTGTTGGGAGCTCATTTCCAAAAAGAACGACAACTGGGTGTTGAAATTTGTCAAACTGGCTACTGGTGAGACTGATGTCCCGGAAAACATTGCAGAATTTTTGTCGCAAAGAAGAAGATGGATTAATGGTGCCTTCTTCGCCGCAATGTATTCCTTAAGACACGCAAATAGAATTTGGTCAACGGACCATTCATTTGCTAGAAAGTTCTGGCTTCATGTCGAATTCATGTACCAGTTCGTCACCCTCGTGTTCTCCTTCTTTTCTTTGAGTAACTTTTACTTGACCTTCTACTTCTTGACTGGTTCTTTGATTCACAACAAACACATGGGACACAACGGTGGATTTTGGGTGTTCACAATCTTCAATTACTTGTGTATCAGTGTGTTGACGTCCTTGTTCATCGTGTCCATTGGTAATAGACCCCAAGCTTCGAAAACTATCTTTAAGATATTGATAATCCTATTGACGGTCTGTGCATTGTATGCCTTGATCGTTGGGTTTTATTTTGTCTTTTCGGCCCTTGAAAGCTTTGGTTCCGCGGATTCAGATTCTTACGTCCTTGTTGGTATTGTCGTGTCGTTATTGTCTACTTACGGTTTGTACACATTGATGTCCATATTATACATGGACCCATGGCATATGGTGACATGTTCAGTGCAGTACTTTTTGATGTTGCCCTCCTACACTTGTACCTTGCAAATCTTTGCTTTCTGCAACACGCACGATGTTTCTTGGGGTACCAAGGGTGACAACAACCCTACTGAAGACAGGACCAACCAATATATCATTGAGAAGAACGACAAGGGTGAGTTCGAAGCTGTTGTCGTGGATGTCAATGTTGATGAGGTGTATTTGGAAACCTTGTACAACATTCGCGCCAAGAGATCTAGCAAAAAGGTGCTGGCTCCTCTGGGTCCAGCTGCACGTTTGGAAGGTGAGGATTACGCCAAGGACGTTCGTACACGTGTTGTGTTATTCTGGATGCTCTGTAACCTTGTCTTCATCATGACTATGTTGCAAGTCTACGACCCTGGTGAGACCAGCCGTAACTACTATTTGGCATTCATCTTGTGGATGGTTGCCCTTTTGTCTCTTTTCAGAGCAGTAGGATCGTTAGGTTACTTATTCCACCAATTTGCCAGATTCTTGGTAGAATCGAAGAGCAAGTGGAGTCACAGGAGGGGTCAAGGCTACGCCTTACCGGGAATGAGCAGCTCTTTGAATTGATCATAACGGAATTGTCAATCTCACCATTTAAGCATCAGTTTGATTATTCTTTCAAGCATATCGGAAGCACATTCATCAAAAGCTTCAAATTCATCATGAAAATTGAGAGCATTTAAAATTTATAGGGAGCATCATTCGCTTGTAAACCTGACCGACATAAACTCGTTCAGAAGCTCCAGTAAAACTACAACATATACCCATTAGCTGTTTTTGTTCAATGCAAGATATACATAATTTGCCGAGTTTCCCTTGTACTATGTTTTTCGAAGTATTGCTATCTATGCTCATACCTGGAAAGACTTTGCATCTTTTCGTAGAGTTTTTACCAAATTCTAACTAAAAGGAAGACAACGACTACAGAATTCGATATTGAAGTTTGTTCAATACAAGAATCCTCAGGGTTTGCGATCTTCCTTGAATGTCTGTAGCAAATAACTTCACACCGTCCTACATGTTTACACGCGTCATATGTTTTAGTGGTAGATGACAGCAACTGTGTTTTGAAACACATGAACTAAAAGATGCCCCATGCCTTTGAACCCTGTGCCAGAAAACATTCTCAACGCGTTTGGTCACATGTATTGAAATTTCCGTGATGCTTGCACAAACATCATCAATTTGTAGTGAAATTTAATATTTTTGGTTCATCGTCTCGGTTGCGCAGCGAAAAAAAAACTACAAACAGTATAGGCAGAGCGACATGGTTGCCTTAGAAAGAAAGAGAAGAACATCCAATAGGGTGAGCGGAGTCTCAAAGAGACTGAAGGCTCACGCTACATCGTCCTTGATTCTTCACTCATATTCACGTATGCCAGATATCAATGAAAGACCCAAAGCCAAGACGCAACTTCTTGATATATTTGTATGGGGAACCGGATCGATGTGTGAATTGGGTTTGGGTCCCTCGGCCAAAACCAAAGAAGTCAAGAGACCCAGATTGAACCCATTCTTGACAAGTGAAAAATTGGGTGAGGGAGTTAAGATCGTGGATTTTGCTGTCGGAGGTATGCATACATTGGCTTTGGACTCCAAGAACCGCGTTTGGTCTTGGGGTACTAACGACAGCGGAGTTTTGGGAAGAGACACTTCTGGTGCTAAGGAGCAACTCAAGGATATGGATGCTAATAACAGCGACTCCGATGATGAAGATGGTGATTTGAATGAAGCAGAGTCCACACCAGGACTCGTGGAAGATTTACCATCGGATAGCAAGATTGTGCAATTGGCTGCTACTGATAATCTCAGTGCAGTCTTGTACGAAAACGGAGACATCTATGCTTGGGGATGTTTCCGTTGTAATGAAGGTTTGTTAGGATTCTTGAAGGGCGAAATCAAATTGCAAAAAACGCCATACAAGATCGAAGAACTTAAGAACATTGTGGAATTGGCGAGTGGAAAGGATCACTTGCTTGCTCTTGATTCCAAGGGTATTGTGTATGCTTGGGGTAATGGTCAGCAACACCAATTGGGAAGACGCGTGTTGGAGAGACACCGTCTCCGTTCCTTGTACCCGGAGCCCTTCGGACTTTACAATATTAAGATGATTGCAAGTGGAGATTTCCACTGTTTTGCTGTTGATCATAATGATGACGTTTACGCATGGGGATTGAACCAGTTCGGACAATGTGCATTGACTGATGAAGATGGTGATTTGGAAGATGGTTCGGTGATCACCAAACCCACAATTATACCTTCCTTGTGCAAGAAGGAAATCGTTCAGATTGCCGCGGGAGAGCACCATACCCTTGCGTTGACTAAAAGTGGGGAAGTGCTTGCTTGGGGAAGATATGACATGAAGGAGGTTGGTATTCCTAAGGACAAGTTACCCGAAGAGACTTTCAAGGATGAACACGGGAACCCAAGATCGGTTCCTGTGCCAACAAAGATCACCTTCGGTGCCAAGGAGGATAACGGTGTGAAAATAAAGGCCATTGGTGCCGGCTCTCATCACTCTTTCGCTGTAACTGATGATGGGTTTGTTTACGCGTGGGGATTCGCTGACACTTATGGACCTGGTTTAGGACCATTAGCTGAAGATGTTGAGAAGCCAACTAGAATCGTGAACACCGCCACCAAATTTTACGACATACAATTAATAGGAGCTGGTGGTCAGTTTTCAGTTAGTGGTGGTGTGAAAATTGAAGACGAGGATGCTGCAGAGGACAGAGTCGACAAGTACGATGAGATTGACTCATAAAAGTTACGGGAACCTGAACAATCTTTGTATTTTATAGTTTAATTAAAAGTTGAGAAATCTTAGCACAAATTGAACCGCAGATACTCGATTTTAGACTTGTTTTGCATCGAAAACTCGACTCGTGTGTGGTAACTACTGCGATTGAAAAAACAATCAACAACAATCAACGGTTTCCAAGCAAGTATATGTTCAGAATTTCTTAGAGAACAACTTCAATTGCTTTTTTCTCTGATTCAGACCTACGGAGACCCCAATTCACCCCCCAAAGATGGTTATCAAGCTTCATTTGATTGAATTTGTTGAATTTTGGAAAAATCCGGCATATAACACATACAGCTCTCTCTATATAAACCTCATTTTACCGTATCGTGCATAATAAGACTTCGTGGCCAAGCTGGTTAAGGCGTAAGACTGTTAATCTTGAGATCGTGAGTTCGATCCTCACCGAGGTCGTTTTTTTGGTACTTTTTTCAATCCATACAAACGCTGTCGTGCACTATCGGTGCGTATTTTTTTCTTTGCAGAAAACATTAATTGACAACCTTATAATTACCATGTACGGAGCATCTGTAGCATCACGCATACCAGAGAAACAGGGTGCGAGAAGCGCAAGTAACGGCGGGTCACATCCAAATCAGAACAATGCAAGCAATGCTCCAAGTGCAGCAAACAACGATTCAGGGGCGTCGTCCAACAAAGCTCTCAACGATGAACAAATATACCAATGGATCTCCGAGTTGGTGACCGGAAACAACAGAGAACGCGCATTGTTGGAGTTGGGGAAGAAACGTGAGCAGTATGATGACTTGGCACTTATTCTTTGGAACTCTTTCGGTGTTATGACCGTTCTTCTTGAGGAAATCATCAGCGTATATCCTTACTTGAACCCACCGGTATTAACCGCATCGATTTCCAATAGGGTCTGCAATGCATTGGCATTACTCCAATGTGTTGCATCAAATATCCACACCAGGGGATTGTTCTTGAGTGCTAATCTTCCATTATACTTGTACCCTTTCTTATCGACGAACGCGAGACAACGGTCTTTTGAGTACTTGAGATTGACAAGTTTAGGAGTAATTGGAGCCCTTGTCAAGAATGATACCCCAGAGGTGATCAACTTTTTGCTCACTACAGAGATAGTTCCATTATGTTTAAACATCATGGAGATTCTGTCTGAATTATCAAAGACAGTGGCAATATTCATCTTACAAAAGATCCTCTTGGACGATCAAGGGTTATCGTATATCTGTACCACGTACGAAAGATTCCACACTGTTGCCTCCGTGTTGTCCAAGATGATTGACCAATTGAGCACCACCACAAACCAGAATGCTGCTGGCTCTGCAAGCAACTCCAACAATGGAAACAATGGCAACAATGGCCATGTTCCAACATCAAGCAGCTCTGGAAGATTATTAAAGCATGTTGTGAGATGTTACATGCGCTTGTCCGACAATTTGGAGGCACGCAAAGCATTGGCAAACATCTTGCCAGAGCCATTGAGAGATGGCACGTTTCTGGTAATTTTACAGGACGACGCTCCCACCAAAAGGTGTTTGGCGCAGTTATTGTCCAACATTAGCGAACAATAAAAGGATGTCTCGGCATCTATAATGGAATGGGTATATATTAGATAATCACCTCAAGGCCATGAGCTTTGGGACATTGTAAAATATTCTGTATAGATAAGAAAATTTGGCTCTAATTGTTGTAGAACTGTTCACCATAGCTGCCATAAAGCTACTTTTGCTGGCATAAAAGGATCTGCGTTTACATCGCGACAAAATGACATTCATCCCTCGCCTCATTTCTTTTTCTATGACTGAAAATTCATTGTGCACCTCTGAAAAATAATACAAACGAGACGTGAAACAAGAGCGATGTCGTCACATAAGGATAGGACACATCAGTTTTCACACTCCACGGAAAGGCGTGCATCTGCTGTGTATGGTTCAGTTGGTAAAGGAGGGTTGTTTCTTCCATCGGACTTTATCAAGCAGGGCGGGAATGATACTTTTGAGTCAATGGAAGCCCTTGAAGATGAGGAGGAAGGTACCACAGAACCCACAGAAAATAGCCCTTTATTAGAGCAGGACAACCATAAGAACAGAAAAAAGCACTACAGAAGCGAGGAGCTCAGGGAGGAGTTGCACTTACTCAAAGACCACCACATACCTGTGGAGGGCCTGCAAGACCTGTCTATCAGAGATGCCTTTGAGGATGCCGTGGTCAATAATAAACTTGACGAAACAACATGGGCCATAGAATTGCGGGCTTTATTCAGGTCCTCAATTCCTTTGGCGTTAACATTTTTATTACAGAACTCCTTATCTACTGTATCTGTTTTGGCAGTTGGTCACTTGGGAGCAACCGAGTTGGCGGCAGTTTCGATGGGTGCAATGACTGCAAACATCACAGGTTATGCCACTATACATGGACTTGCCACATGCTTGGATACTTTGTGTCCTCAAGCATTCGGTGCTAAGAAGTACACCATGGTGGGAATGTACACTCAAAAGTGTGTCGCGTTAATTAGTGTGGTGATGGCACCGATATTGATTGCCTGGATTTTCTTTGGATATGAGCTCATTACTCTCATTTTACCTGACAAGGAAACCGCGCATTTGTCTGCTGTATATCTTCGAATCATTGCAGCAGGTATCCCGGCATACATTGTATTTGAGTGTGGTATGAGATTTTTGCAGGCTCAAGGAGTGTTCCACATTTCTACATACGTATTGCTTTTTGCTGCGCCGTGTAATCTCTTGATGAACTTTGCATTGGTTAAGCACTTGGGGTACTTGGGGGCACCAATAGCCGTTGTGATCAACTACTGGCTCATGGGAATTGGAATGATTGGTTGTATTTTCTTTGTCGTGAAAGCAGAAGATACACCGACTGGAGTAGATCCTCTTGAATGCTGGGGTGGATTGAATTTGAAGGAGTCCTTTAGAGGCTGGGGGAAATTGGCTACTCTTGCTATCCCATCTTTAATTATGGTCGAGGCAGAGTTTCTCGCCTTTGAAATATTGACATTACTTTCATCATACTTGGGAACAGTCCCGCTTGCCGCCCAATCGATTGGTACTACTTTAGCGGCTTTGACTTATCAAGTTCCGTTCGCGATTGGAATTGCCCTGAGCACCAGAATTGCCAACTACTTGGGAGCAGGCTTGAGTAAATGTGCGAAGAAGGCAACACTGGCTGCATTGAGCTTTGGTTTTGGAGTATCGCTCTTCAACTTTGTCATCATATATGCCTTCAAGAACTCCATTGCAGAGTTGTTTACTGGAGACAAGAAAGTCATTAAGGCCATTACTAGCGTTATGTGGATAGTTGCAGTAATGCAAATTTCGGACTGTATGAATGCAAACTCGGCTGGATGCTTGAGAGGGCAAGGTCAAACAAAAATTGGTGGGATTGTCAACTTGGTTTCTTATTATTTGGTAGGAATTCCATTGAGTATCTACTTGACTTTCTATTCCCCGATTCGTGGCAGATTAGACGGCTTGTGGTATGGTTCCACGGTAGCCCTCACTCTCATTGGTGGTATACAAAGTTTTTACGCCTATTACGCTGACTTTGATAAGTTATGCGAAGACGCAGAGAAGAGATCATCCTCTGATGAACAAGCTTTTGCTGTCTAGTTGCATGCGCATATTCCCGCATTTAATATGACGTTCTGGTTAATATTTTGAGCTTATAGAGAAAACCGTTTGTTGCGTCAAGACGACTCCAGCATGTCTATTTATTTTGAACATTAATATATGAAATTTTAAAAATCTCTGTATCCCTACGTGTCTTCATAACAATATTTTAGGCATTGAAATTGTCCTCTACTTACTTTTCTCTATAATACAATTTGTTAATGGCCAATGCACAACTCTAAAACGCATCTGTCATAGTTGCCTCCTTTGTCCCTGTAAGTCTTGGTTTACCAGCCAACAACTCTCTTCTGATTTCAGGTCCTATTGCGTGGTGGAACCTTTGTCTAACTGTTTCCAACAAGAAGTCCCTCTGGTCGTCTGTGATGTCATTCTTATAACGCTGAGCAAATGCAAGGAATGCTTTGTGCCAAACCACTGGCAATTGTGGCATTTCTTTAGGAGCGTCCTCCATCATTTCCTGCTGGGCAGCGTTTCTGAATCTCATGAAGTAAAATACCAACTCATCTAAAGTTTGGTATGGTAAGGCGTACTTTTTCTCAATCAAGATTCTGATAAAGACAGTTGTGGAAGGTTGGAAGTCTCTTTGTAACAATTGAGTCAAGGCAACCGATGAATGCAATACAGGGACAGAAACCTTAGCCAAAACCGAGGCTGCGATAGTTGCTTCCCTAACGGTACAATAACCATCTACCAATGGTAATAAAAATCCCTTGAAAAATGCTGCGGGTTTATACAAGGACTTCTTTAATGCACGGTACAAATGGTAGTTCAAAGAGTGGTCTTCCGACTCTTCGATGCACACCCTAAAACGCTCAAGCAACACCATTTCGACGAATTTCTGAGCTTCACGTGCCTGCAAGTTGGAAACAAACAACTTGGTGGCTTCATACACCGCGTGTGGAGTCCACGCAGGAGGGTTTGTGACGAAAAGAACATCTTCCCAGTTCCTCAAAGATGGTAAAACCTTGAACAACTTGGGCAACTTTCCGTGTGTGTACGTAGTCAAGATCTGACCAATCTTTTCGTAGGCAGCGATGACCTTTGGAGGCAATAAAACAGCATCTTTTGGCTTCTCAACAGGATCCAAGCTCTGCTGCTGTTGAGCTTCTCTCTCTTGAATTTTTGCCATGATCTTGTCGGCAAGGTTGAACGAGCCATCTCCTCCGGAGCTTCCTTGAAAGTACTTGTTCATCAACTCTGCATCTTTTTCGTCGATTTCAAGCTCTTCCTCTTCGTAAACTTCTTCAAAGTCCGAGTACTCTTCCTCATCTTCACTTTCTTGTTCTTCTTCTTCATCCTCACTCTCGCTCATCTGCTTCTTGAAGGCCTGGGCAAAACTAGAACCAGTAGCACCCTCCTCTTCCTCTCTCATTTCCTCTTGTTGCTCCTTTGCCAACTGCAAAATCTTTCTCGAAGTGGAGGCATCCAAGAAGGATTCATCGTCTTGTTGCTTGCCTTTGGTGGACTTGAATGACCTCGTCTTTTCCCTCAAGTTACCTCCCTGGGAGGCGATGTCCTTGAGGAGAGGGTTGTGTCTAGGCTTCTCCTTGCTGTCTGCAACGCTTATTTTACCCATTCTATAGTCTGGTTAGGTCAATTTTTTATTGCACTTTTTTTTTTCGCTACCCGATCTCATCTCTCATCGCAAGGCCATCGCGATTGAAGTACAACTCCAACACCTATAGAATCCTTAAGATACGTGACCTTGAAAGTATTGGAGGGAAAACTAACGCTTAGGTGTCATTTCGTGGAATTTATTCTCTGGTTTCTCTATTCATATATACCATATCCTTTACCATGTGCTTTCTATATATTCCGTATCCTGTACGTGCTACCGATCATGAGGAGATGTCTATCTTGACAAATATCGACAGATATATCAATTCTTCGCCATACATGTCGTAAAGGGGCAAGTATCTGTACCCCTGGTTCAAGTTGCTCAAATTTACCACAAGGATACCGATGGGCTGCATATCATCTTCTGTTACAGAGAGAACAGTAAATTTGATAAACACGAGGTCACTTGGAGCCGTTATCACTGCTTTATAATCGGTATTCCAGATTGGATTGAATCCATTCTCAGGAACCACACGTGTGCGACAAAGTGCCATATCTGAGTTATCCCATTGAATGTTCTTTGCACCCAATATTTCAAACGACAAGCATGTGTTCATTGGCTTTTCGGAGTCCTTGAGTTTGGGCAATTGGTGCGCGCTTATGATGGTCAAGTTGAACTTGATCTCTTCGAGGACATCGTTCCTTCTCACCGTCCTGCTTGATTTCACCAATGGTTTCCGTAATTCAGCGCTTTTCAAGACGTACCCACTTGCCTTGTTGACAAACATGGCCTCGTTGATCTGCTGGCCCAAGTCGAAAGTCTGCCAGTTTGTTGCAACCATTTGTACTCCATACAACCAGTAAGTTATGGGAATAAGATTTGACAGCTTGAGACGGAACTTGGACGGATAAACCCGCATCATGAACTTGTTATTGTGTTTGTATATCGCCAGTTCCTTTTCTGGGTCCTTGAGCATTGAGTTGATAGACTTCTCACTGAGTGAAAATATGTGATTGAAGGTTTTTGACTCAGGGAGCGAGAAGTTTCTAAATGTGATCCCTTGGAAGTACACTCCAAGGCTACTTAATTCTGGGGCAATCTTAACTTTACGCTTCCGCTTCATTGGGTTGAAGCTCTTGGAGCTTCCATTATCTTCACTGAACGAAGTGGTTGTTGTAGTAGTTGTTGTGGAGGCCCCAGTTGCGTCGCCGGATTCTCTTCTCTGCGCTGTGGACTTTTTAACTTTCACTAGAAAACGGTACTTGAGAGAGAGAGGGGACGGAAGCGCCAAAGAACCTGGTACTTCAGGGCATATCACAAGATTTTCTCCCAAAACCTGTGTCAACGTCGCCTCCATTTTCACTTGATTTGCTACAGAGCAGTGTGTTTCAAGACTGATGATGACTGGGAAGGGAGAAGATACAAAGGCATACCTTTTAATAGCCTTGATGACATTTGTAAACGATATTTTCGTCGTGAATGTTCTTCCATGACTAACTATCGGCTCGTCAATGTCATCTGAACCGTCCCATACATCTACCTCAACACAACGACACCCTTTTTTCAAAGCCCGTATGTAGCCATCAACAGAAGAGTCGCCTGCGACCTGACGACCAACGAGGTACGTATTGTGACTAGAAGAAATGTAGTAGTCAGTCAATGGATAATTGTAGTACTCAGCCGTTTGATCATTTTTGATATATGCACTGTGTCTTGACATGAGGAAATTGTTCAAGTTCTCTGGGGTCATAGTCCCATCACTAGTTGCAAACTTCTTGAACATTCGCACAATGTACTCGTCATCATGGACCTCCTTTTGGGTGTCGAGCAAGAAGGACTTGAACTCGGCTATGGTAAATGCCCCCAGGGTGATATTCTTGTAAATAGGAACTATATCGTACCTATACTTCAACATGGATACGAATTCTTTGAATTGGCCATAAGTCAAAACTTCCAGTTGTCCCAGTACTTTGTCGAAAACACACCTCAAGTATGCTTCACCAACGGCAATGTTCAATCGCTTGCAGTACTTTAAAATGTCCTGGAATGCGAGACACTTTTCTTCACGGCCAGTAAGGTCTCGAGATAAAATGTCCTCCTGGTTTTCGCTCCCCACCACATCAACGTAAAGGTGCTTTCCGAGCTCTTCTCTACGAGCCTTCAAGTTCAAAATCGACAGATAGAGCCGTCTGAAGTCGTATTCACTGTCTGTGACCAAATGCAAATTCTTGTACTTTTCCTTTTTGTGGTTGATGTAAATGATGGTGATCCATTGGCCCTCGAAATCCTTCGAAATATGTAGTTCCTCACGGTAGGGCGCAGAGTTAGTGCCCACCACTATAGACTTTATGTCATCCAGAGTGAAGACCACTTCTTTTTGTTTTGTTCCAGTGTTTGAAGAAAGACGACGCAAGAACCCCAGAGTGTTGGAACCTGTGCTTGAAGTCGATCCCAAAGACGTGGTGGAGGCCGGCGATATCGATTGCTTAGAGGCAGAGGGCGAGGTAGTGTATGAGAAAGTGTACTGAGATTGGTCAATCTTGAAGTAAATTCTCTTTTTGGACTTGTTACTAACTTTGAGAAGGGATAGTCCCTCATTGAGTAGCACATGTGGAATCTTAAAGTTCGATAAGCTCGAGGTTGACCTGGACGACTTCAAGTCCACAGGAGCACTCGATGTGTTGGGAGATTGGCTCGAAAGACTCGATGTAGAGCTGGGACTGGTGGCATTCGTATCGACAGATGTACTTTCTGACCCCAGAGTTTTTTTCAACATGTTGGTCGGCTCTGGGAGGGATTCACTAGCACGTAAGCTCGAGAACATCCCGGGTAATTTGGATATGATAGGAGGTGTATCACTGGGAGCATGCTGTTCATCCTGAACTTCCATGGCAGTTGAGGAAAATTTGGGTGCGTCTTCAAAGTATTTATTTCACAATCGTATTTTGGATTGGTAACAAAGTCCCTGTAGTCAATTTTCTTGAAACAAGTTTACCCCAACAAAAGTGCATATATCCACAAGATGTGACGCACTGGTTCTAATCTTGGCTACACGTGTTATGGCCGGGTGCCCGATAGCCCGCAATGTGGCTATACTGCTGCATGCCAGTCGTGATCTAAGCCTGTGGGTATTATATTATCATTATGTAACCGCTTACGTAAAACAAAACATGCACCTCGGCAAAAATCGAGGCTCGTTACACAGGCACACATTCTAGTGTTACCAACCAGTTGCGAGCCGCAGCTATCAACGGTAGAGCAGGGCTTGGAATAGGCTTGGAAATGGCTTGGAAATTGGCTGGTTTATTTATAGAAGCTCAAGAAAATCATGGTACGAAAAATAATGAATAATTACTAATAGTTGGTAGGCCACTTATATTGGGCGTAGCTTGGCAATTGTTTACGGGTCTGACAATGATAATTTTTGTATTTACCCATCTGGGTCAATCTATTCTTCCGCTAGCTAATTCAATGTTGAAGTGTCGAACCATTAGTGTTGAGTCATGATTAGTGTCGACTGCAAACATCCACGATCTATCTCTACAAAGTGTCTCCGAGATCTAAACGAACATCCATTTTCAGCAACTGCAAGTGTTTCTTGACATCGTTGACAGTGTACTCTCCCCTGTGGAATAGACCCGCACCCAACGCAGCATCGACATTGCACTTCTCAAACACGTCCTTGAAGTGGTCTGGGATACCAGCACCAGAGCTCGCAATCACTGGAATCGAGACGTTTGACTTGATTTGGTTCACGAGCTGGAAGTTGAAGCCCTTATTCGAGCCATCGTGGTCGATAGAGTTGAGCAAAATTTCACCAGCACCCAAATCTTCACAGGCCAAGCACAATTCCAAAGCCCCCAATTCGTGTGTTTTGCGTCCTCCCAGGGAAGTCACTTGATAGTAGCAGTATTTTTCGCCATTTGGACCAAAATCAGCCGGGTTCTCGATCTCGATGGTCTGCATTGTGGTTTCGTCTGGAGACGCGAGGTACTTTCTCTTGGGATCCACGGAAATCACCACTGCTTGGTTTCCGAATCTTGCTGAGATTTGCTCGATGGAAGTGTCGCCGTTCTTTTGCTTTTTGTTCTCGTAGTACTTCTCTGCAATCGCCACAGCATCACTTCCGATACTCACCTTATCTGCGCCAGATTTGAAGTACATGTCTGCGACCTTGACGGCAGGAACAGTGTTCCCGGTTTCAGGGTCCACCATATCCTTGATACCTCCACCCACTGTCAAAGGCACGAAAATCTTTTCGGATGCACGAGCCAACACCTCCAACATTGGCAAGTCCTTCAAAGGAGAGTTTCTAAACGAGGTGATGTTCAAAAAGGTGATCTCATCCGCACCCTGATCGTAGTAGCGCACTGCCAATTCTATAGGCTTACCCAAATTCCTCACCTGCTCATCCCCTCCGGTTTCACGTACATTGTACTGGTCTCCCTTGGTCACCACCAAGTCACCAGCATCGTTACTTCTCACGTCCAAGCACGCAATCACTCTTCTTGTGAGCCCCGATGGGGTTCTCTCTGTAGTTGCGGGCACCTGGGCAGTGGTATTCGGTCCCACTTTTTCACCCTCCAAAAAGCTCTTTATCACCTTCAAACCCGCAATTCCAGACTTTTCAGGGTGGAATTGAGTCGCAAACACATTGCCAAATGAAATCGCAGCAATGTACGTCTCGGTACCGTAGGTTGCAAACGCGAAATTCCATCCTTTTTTAACGAGCCCATCAATGACCTCTTTTTCGTGTGCAGTCTTGATGACTCCAGCGTACGAGTGGACAAAATAGTATTTGCTGAACCTGTCAAGGCCATACAAGGAGAAATTGCTATCAATGGTCAAATCATCGACATTGTTCCACCCAATACATGGAACGGCTTTGGCAGAGCCGGCACAGTCATTGACATCGAACTTGTGGAGCTTGAGATCAATGTACTTTAAACCAGGCACATCTTCACTTTCTTCAGAGGTGCTGAAAAAGGCTTGCAACCCAACACAAATACCCATGAGCGCACGACCGCTCGCAATGTACTCTTTGATGGGGCCAGCAAGGTCACGCGAAGTGAGCTCGCGCATAAAGTGCCCATAGTTACCCACACCGGGGAAGATCAACTTTTCAATTTGGCTGTCGTACTTGGCAAAGTCTTCAGCATCGCGAATGTACACTATTTCGTAGCCCCCAATACGCTTGAGGGCGTTGGAGAGCGACTTGAGGTTGCCGCTCTCGACGTCAATTACGTGCACGATGGCCATGATAGTTTTTGTAAAATAATTGATGCAAATGGCCTTGACTCATTTATGTCGCACTGATTAAATGTCGTATCAATGCGCGACATCGCGACACAACGATAAGGGAAGTGAATAATGTGAACTATAATGTGAGTGAATAATGTGAAAGGTGATAATGTGAAGGTGAAAATGTGAAAGACGAATAATATGAGTGAATGATTTTCCATCCTTTATCTATTTCATTTACATTTCCTATATTGTCTATACACAGGGATACAATTTACTCATACATCCTTCTCCCTGATTTGCAGTAGGCTTGACCAGCAGCCTACTTCTCTGCAACTATGTGGATGTAGTAGTACACCTCCAAACTCTTCTCGTTTGGGCACTCCCAGACCGCGTTGATCTGCGAAGACATTTCAAACACCGCAAACTTCAAGTGGTTGAGCCAGAAATTGTTGACCTCGTTCTTCAGGTCCAAGAGCACGATCGAGTAGGTGACCTTTGGAAATATCAAATTCAAATGGTGCAAAGCGTGCTCTGCAAAGTCCTGCATAATGTTGAATTTGTCCGACAAGCCCTTTTCGAGACGTCCCCAGCTGCTCAGCTTGCCCAAGGTGTTGCGGTCGATGGACTGTCTGAATGCGTCGTTACCGATTTGCACCAACGGGAGTTCAAGCACTCCTCCCTTGCGGAGAATACGGTAGTGTTCCAAGAACACCGAGTGTATGTTCAGGTAATTGAGCTGCAAGACCGCGTCTCTACAATGGACCATATCGAACAGGTTCAGGGGGATGGACCGCAAAGGTTTGGAGTAGTGCTCGAAGTTCACGGGCTTGATGTAGGGGGTTGACGGGAGTTCTGGTCCCCCTTGCTTCATGAAAAGATCAAACTTGGAGTGCTGGCTATGGAGGCGTTTGTGCAACCCAATCAGTTTGACACCTGCTCTGTGGCGGAAGTGATCAAAGTCCTCGAAATTGAGTGCCGTGAAGTAGTTGTCGTACAACTCCTCGTCGGACTCTGTAAAGTCCGTTTTGGGGATGTGCTCGTTTGATTTTGTTTCCGCATACACGTTGGCTTCAAACACACGCGCACACGGGACCATGAGGGCCAAGAACCACAGGTAATTGACACTGTAGAAGGAGTTGTAGAACATGATCTTGGTCAGGGTCTTGTCGTTGGCCTTCATGCGTTTCTGGAAGGTGGTGAACAAGCTCTGCAACAAACGGAAATCTATAATTGAGTTGCAGCTCAATTTGGTAAGGATCTGTACGTGGTACTTTTCCAAGATGATGTAGTCGTACGATACCTTTGTGATGAACTTGATCAACAGTTCTCTCTTGGACACGGTCAAAGCGTCACTCGAGGGATCCTCGCCCTTTTCTATACGATACAATGTGTCTGCAATCTTCAACAAAAAGGACCTGTAGCGGTAGTGCTGGGCCTCGACTGGAGTCAACTGTGTCATCTGGCTCTCGGTCAAGTTGGGAAGGAACACCAAGTACGATATATAGTTTGAAAAGTTCATTTGAAGCATCTCCTCACAGTGCACGACAGGCACCCCCGTCCGACTTTCCGTTTCCTGTTTGATCAACAGACGTAAAAATGCACGGACACCAAACAATTCCTTCAGGAGAATGGTTTCGTAGTACCCGATGTCAGTACTCTCCCACGTCGCGGGGTCATCCAATGAGCTGTGGAAGTTGCCCATGCGCTCAAAGATTTTCTGCAACGAATGGAGCCGTATCAGCGCAAATGTTGTGGGGTCATTGAAGTGGTAGTCGCTCATAATATCCAAAAAGTTGTTGAAGCGAAACATGTGGTAGCGCACATTCCTCACGGCCTGACTCATGGTTTCCACCTTGTTGAGCATGGAAAGATTGGTCAAGAGTTGGAATTTGGGCACACAGGGTGGGTCGACATGATCAACGTTGTTTTGGTGTCGTGCATGTTCCTTTTCCAGCAATTGTTTATCGTGTGCCTGTTTATCCTGCTTATTATCTTGTTTATCCTGCCTATCCAGCCTATCGTGCCCATCTGGGATTGGCGATGGGGTTGCTGATATGATGTTCGATGATATTGGTGTTTTTGGCTCCTCCTCCTGTTCCGGGTGCTTTTCTTTACCTAGAAACGTTGTGGAGAGTTTTCGCAGGAAGCGGGAGGACGCCAGTGTTTTGTTTCCTGCAGAATTGGTGCTGTTCATCAGTCCCATGAAGGTATTACCCGAAGCCACCAGGGAATTTCGCCGGTACTTTGTATTCAGCAGGTTCACCAGGGAAGCCACCGAGCTCCGGTGTTTTGCCTCCTCAAAGTCTTTCTGGCTCTTGCGTCGCACAGGAACAGAGTTTGTGCTTGCTGTTTCCGTGATGCGAGGAATCCCGCCTGTGTTTGCTGAGAACGACCGGTGTATGGGCACACTCGAAGACGGACCGTCCTCTTCCATGGACTGTGGAGTCAACATCACGGACCTGTCTTTGCTGTGGGTGCTTCCGGAGGCCTCAGTGGCGGAGGAGTAGAGCGACGAAGTGTCTGAGCCCTCGCTGTCTCCCCTTCTCTTGACCTTCCTCACCACCTTCTTCTTTCGGTGCTTGGAGTCCTTTTCATTCTGTTCTTCCCGCTCCTTTTTGGCCTTGTTGAGCTTTTGCTGGGTCTGGTACAGCACGGAGGGTACAACAAAGAAGCTCATGGTGTGCAATGCTACTGTTGATGGATTGAGCGTGTGCTCCTGATAGAAAAAATCGCGGGAATACAATATGCACCCAGGGCTTTATATCTCACAAACAGTCCAGAATCGAAAAGAGCGAAATGTAATCAAAACGGTTGTGCCAGGCACAAAACGTAGCCCAAGTCATTTCTTGCCCAATGCCATGGAAACTTAATTCCCGCCACAAACATTCTCTTGACTATGCTGTGAAATACCTTAAACCGTATTCACTACGTATTTGCAGTACTGCAAAAGTCTATTTCGACTGTTGGGCTTGCTATCTCAAAAGAAACCAATCCACAATGCACTCTAATGTACCTTTTTGCGTTATACTACCTGCATCCACCTTGTGAGACCAAACGCCCGGGAATCACGATCTATTAGCTGCTGGTCGCACGTGACTGATGTGGCTTATGGGCGTTGATTGGTGGGCATACGCAAGATTAAAGTAAAACGGTACGAATAAATGTAATACACGGTATACAATGGACGCAGTAATACAGTATGGATGCAGTAATACATACTGTGATGCTAACAGACTGTAATACAGACTGTAAACTGTATTAGCAGTAATATTGACAGTATTACGGACCACCGTAATATGGAGTAATGATGCTACAGATGAAACTTCCGCGGAGAAATTGAATGACGTCCGCCATGAAAAATTATTTACCATCACTTTAGATCGGTAATTTCTCAATCGGTAATTTGTCTGGAATGAGCCAATGCGCTAAAAATACCCTCTGCACCCAGCCACGCAGAATTGCACTCCCTTCAGTGGATACCAGTAATGTGGATGTGGACGTAGTGATAAGCAAATTGGTTCCGTTGAGCGCTCCTCCACACAATCTTAAACACGATTTTGTGTTCCTTTTGACAACATCGTTTCACCGTCACCTAACCATCGACCTCCTGCCAGTATCAGGCGCTGAAATTTCCTCCTTCGATGTTGTTTGATGTTTTCTCTTTCCATTCTACTTACATGCTTTTAGGCCTTTGCATTCCTTCACTCAACAACATTTCTTTAGGTTGTTTGTTTTTCCGTCATAAATGACGTCACTGGTTGACATCACTAGGAACTAACGAGAGCGAAGCGAACATGAGTGAGTGGTACGAAAGAAGGTGAGCTAGCAAGAAAATCTGAGAATATGAGGATAGAGTGTAGATAGCTCATCAATTCACTACTATTTACTACTTATTGCTTACTAATCACTACTTACTACTTCTTGCTTAGTCATTTTTTAAATCACTTAGTCACCAACACTCGTTCCCTTAGACTACAGTTTACACTGTATTTTACAGTTTATACATTCTGCTATGATTACAGTTTACTGCTTTGCTATGATTACAGTTTACTGCTTTACAGTTTACAGAGTTGCTATAGTTTAATTCTGCTGGCTGCAGTATCATTGAAGTTATAGCCTTCTCTTACAGGGAAACCCACAAACATTTCGCACCTCTCTAAATAAGATTTCGCTGTGTTTTTTAATTGCG
>JAJMSN010000058.1:0-88462 GCA_030558435.1 Kodamaea kakaduensis
TTCATCTTCCATCTTTCATCTCTTATTCCACCTTCCTATTCCCTTCATTCTCTACTACCTTCTATGGTGGGGGTGGTGGTGAGGTAGTTCCACTAACACCAGTACCACTTGTGGTACTGGTGTTGGTGGTGGCACCAGTAGTGTTGGTACTAGTGGTGTTAGTACTTGTGGTACTAGTAGTTCTAACTGGCTGGACTGGATGAACTGACTGTCCGAATGTCTGACCTGGCTGACCAGCGGTGGCAGATGCCACCACTGGAACATTTGTGGAAGCACTCGAACTCCTCGATGGAGGAGGCGGCGGTCCCTTCGGCTTAGCCCCCACCACCGGTTTCGGTTTCGATGGTTTTGCCGGCTTTGGTTTTTCTGGTTTTGGTGGTTTGGTCTTTTTCAATGCGATTTCTTCAGCAAAGTTGGGGGTTGATGGTGCGGGTGTTGGAATGGGAGTGGGGGCGCCAGCTACTCCAGACAGACCGGACACACCTGACGTGCCAGGTGTGCCGGGAGTAATAGGTGCTCCTGGAGTGGACGGAGTGGCTGGAGTGGCAGGTTTGCCATACGAGCCAGGCATTGTGGGTGTTCCAAAAGGCATACCACCGGGCATTCCAGGCGTAGCAGACGTAGCAGCTGGCACAGACGTAGCAGCTGGCACAGACGTAGCAGCTGGCACAGACGTAGCAGCTGCCGCTGCTACTCCCTGATCCAACTTCTTCGGCTTAGGTGGCGGCTTCTTATCAATCTTGGTCTCTCTACGAACAGGAAGTGGTGGGGCAGGAGTAGTAGTAGAAGTAACAGTACCAGTAGAAGAAGCACCAACAGTTCCTGTAGAAGTACTCGTTGAATTTGCCGCAGAATTCACCGGAGTAACTGCTGCCCCATGGTACGGCTTTGGAGGAGGAGCAAAGCTCTTGTCAACCTCCATATAATTGTGTCTTTTCGGTAAAGAGGGCACCTGGTCATTCAAAGAAAGTTGACTAATTGACTCCTGTGCATTCGATGGTTGGAGTGGTGGTTGATGTGGTCTGGGAGGTAATGGTGCGGGGGTGGTGGTGGGGAGTTCGGAGTACGCAGGAAGTTGTTCGGTAGGTGGTTGTTGTTCAATTGGTTGTTGTTGAATTGGCTGTATTGGCTGTACTGGCTGTTGTACTGGCTGTTGTGGCTGAATTGGCTGCTGTACTGGCTGTACTGGCTGCAGCTGTTGTTGATATTGTACTGGCTGAACTGGTTGTTGTTGATATTGTACCGGTTGAACTGGCTGAGCTGGTTGAGTAGACTGCTGTACTTGCTGTTGATAAACTGGCTGAGCAGGCACCAGCTGCCCCAGCTGCGCTGGTGCAGGCGCTGGTGCTGTCTGCAAACGCTGTCCATTTGCACCCACCGTCCTCTTCGGAGGCGGCGGCAACGCCGACATCTGCTCTCTTGACGGCAAAGGTTTCGCTGGACCCGGGGGCGGCGGCGGCGTATAAGTCTTGGGTTCCTCCTGTGGTGCCTGGGCGGATTGGGCGGCTGGCGGAGTATCGGCCTGTGGTGGCACGTACGTGGTGCCTTTACGTTTGGCGTCGTGTTTTCGGTACGTTTCCATTCCGGCCTTGGAGACGGCCTTGGTGCCGTGGCCAATGCCACTGGCGGTCTTTTTGCCGACTTTTTTGAAGGAGTCTTTGTTGTTTTCCCAGAAGGAGGACATTTAACAAATCAAACAATTGAGCGGAGCGAAATTGTTTGATTTGATCGAGATTTGAGAACTGAGCGCAGCTCAGTTGTTCCAACACTAATAATACTACTAATAATGCTACAACTTATAGTGCTAGTAGATACTAGCAAATCCTAGAAAATACTAGTATAATTCAATTAATGTTGAAATTTCAGCAAATGCCAGTATATACTAACAAATACTACTAACAATATGGTACCAATAGTACTAATGGATACTAATTTTCAGAGTACTTCAGTTGTAACACCCAATCTTGATAATACAGAGAATATATTTTGCTAAGAGGTTAGATCTGTGTGGTTCAGTTGTGATATCTATAAAATGTGTAGTTCTTGAAATTTCAGGTTGTCTCAGATCTTAAACTTCCAGAACCTCAGAATACTAAGAATACCAATAAATGCAACAGTACCAATAAATACTAGCATATACGAAGAGATACTAGTAAATACTGACAATTTTGAATGCTAGTAATTACCAACAATACTAATAATACCAACACTAGCATACTAACAATACCAACACCAGCATACTACAATACTAATACACCCTGCTCTTATTACCCTACACATTGCCTGATACAGTCAGCACATGCACTACATTTTTATAATTAGTCATCCTTCACTAAATGTAATTTTTGCATCTCTTTGTAGGAGAAATGATGGTATTCTATGATAATTGATTGAAGTGAGTAGTGTAGACAGGTGATGATGAGTGCAAATGTTGTGGCGGGCCTCATTCAGTGATTCCTCGAGATCAACAGATGTACTGGTTATGCGGTGTTTAATTGGAGCGATTTTGGTCGATTTTGGTCTTTTTTGGCTTCTCCTCTTTTCTGATCTTTTTGTATTCTCTTCTCTCCTTCTAGGTTCTCATTCCACCTTCTGGGTTGATGCTATTAGAGCCACATAGTGTTTGTTCAGCCTCACCTGCAGAGCAGCAAGGCGCAAGAGTGCAAACTGTTAAAGGTAGGAAAGGTCCTCGTTGAAAGGTTCTCACTGAAATAACTTTAGTCGACTCTCACAGTCTCTGTATCTAGCAATGATGATTCCTTGATGTTGTTGTTCCTGCTTCCCCAATTGTACTAGACTGCTTCTCTTCTCTATAATTCCTCCTGGGAATGGCACTGCTCATGGAATGTCAGAACAAAACGCATCAGCAATGGTCGAGAGTCATGCCAAATGATTTCTAATCATGTTCAACTCAATCAGCTTCATCGTCATTTGTTCGATGTTGTCACTCATATTCAGTTGTTCGACACACTCATCACATGATTCCAATTTGTTAACTAACTCAATGACTCACTAATCTTGATTTCAACGTGATTGATGTCAATCTGGTCGGTATATTTACTTACTCAATCACGCACTCAATTCTAACGATGTTCTCCATCATCTTGATTGTTAAAGTTGTTTAATGTTGAGTCACTCGATCACTTGGTCGCTTTGCTCATCTCGTTCGTAATCTCGTTTTCAAAAAGGTCGATATGTTAACTCACTCAATCATCACATTATTAGATGTTAAGTCACTCGATCAATTCGCTTCGATCATCATTTGTCCGGTATATTAGCTCACTCGATACTCACTCGATACTCACTCATCTCGTTTGTTATCTCGTTTTTCAATTAGTTCGGTTGTTAACTCACTCAATTTGCTTCGCTCATTTCGTTTGTATCTCGAAAAAGTCTGTCGCTCACTCACTCGATACTCACTCGATCGCTTCGCTCTCTCGTTCGTATCTCGTTCGTTCGCTAACCTATGTAAGACGCCAACCCATAACTCATCAACGCCCCCATTGCCAACCCCAACGTCAAAAACACCGAAGTGAACCCGCCCGCAGCCTCCTTCTGTGCATCCGTCTCCAAATGGTCGCCCACAATCATGAACGCCGACGTCGACAACTGCCCGTTCGTCACCCCAAACATCAACTGCAACAACATGTACCACACATCGCTCCCAAACACAGGCACCTTGTCCTCCTCCGGGTGCACATTACACGTGAGAAACAACGGGATAAAGAGCAACCGTGCCACAGAACAGAGCACGAGTACTCGTGGGTTGCGTATAAACAAGTTCATCTTGCGAGTCGACAAGTCGCAAAAGAGACGCCCTAAGAGATCACCAATGTTCCACACCAAGAAGGCAACGGGAATATAAATCTGTTTCTGGAACAAAACAAACAGCGATCCGTAGTGGGTCAGTTCAACTCTCAGTGCAAACACTGGGAAGAATAAAGACACGCAAAAGGTGAGAAAGATGGTCAGTACAATGTACTTGAGTTTGGACCAGAGAAGTAAAAATGGAATGTGTTCTCCACTAGTGAATTCACTGAATTCACTGGTGGGGTTTTTCCCAAAGTTTTCTTCAGAGTCTTCAGATCCTTCAAAGTTTCTTTGCCTACTTTCACCTTCTCCCAACTCAAAGTCTCTTCCTTCACCTTCAACTCTTTCCTGATATCTTTCTGCCTCAACTCTTTGTTCCTCAAAATCTTCCAACTGTGAATACCCCTCATTCCTGTTTACCCACCAGTAAAGAGCTATTGACGCCACCGAGATCAAACTGGCCGTGATGTAGTACGTAAAAACTCCGTAATTCTTGTCGACATACGCCTCACTGGCCCTGGTTTTGTCGCCCACTAACAAAATCGACAATATGAGCACACACGCCGGCAAAACTCCCGCCACCGCCTGGCCTACCATCACTGCCTTGGGATAAATGCCGCCCAAGACGTTTGCGACCGCCATCGCGCCGTTTTGGGCCAAACACGTGGCCATCGCAGACATGAGCACCATCAGCATGAGCACACCGAAAAACCAGTCGTCGCGCATCTGGATAAAGAGGTCGGACACACACGATACAGCCATTACAGTGAAGACAACGATCGTGAGATAGAGACCGAGGTGGAGCCGGTGCTTGTAGTCGACGCCAGTCTGGACTTGGGAAAGGTAGAAGCTGTAGACGGCGGAGGTGACCAGCGACACAGACATCATGGTGGAGGGATAGATCTTCATGAGGGAGGGTGAGTGGGAAAAGCGCTCGTCATAGTAGGCGGAGGCGGATAGGAAGCAGTTCCATGGCCATAGGAGGGCGAGACCGATGAGGATGAAGGTGTAGTAGCGGAGCATACTAAGTAACAATGAGCGTAGCGAATTGTTACGAAAAAAGATAAGGATAAGAGATTACAGTAACAATGAGCGCAGCGAATTGTACGAAAATAGATGAGATAAGATAAAATATTAACAATTTAGCGAAGCTAAATTGTTAATCATTTAGTGATCGTAATGATAAGAATTTTCGATATTAACAATTGAGCTTCGCTCAACTGTTGAAATGACTTGTGAAGTTGTAATGCTGAGGTTATCCCTAGAAAACTAGGAACATATTTCTGTATTTAAGTCAAATAATGCGTTGGTTTGTGGCACCTTGAAACATTTATGAAGATGCCTTAAACACATTTCAGAAGAGTTTCAAGGTATTAAACAGTTCGAAAAAGTTTCAAAGTAGTTTGGGCTAGTTGTCACTACAGGAGATGCAATTAACAATTAACGATAATCAGCAATCGTGACTCAACATAACAGTTGAGCGAGTTGTTAACATTTGCCGGAACATTCAACAATTGAGAAGCGAATTTGTTGGAGTATTACAAAATAGTAAGCGAAGGAATTGTTACTATTGAGTCTATTGAGGACCTACACTTGACGTCTATAATTGATGAAGTCTACAAATTGATAAAGTCTACATAGATGAAGACTGCAGATGCCGTTGTTACTACAATTGCTTACGCAGAAGCGAGTTCGAACACCTCAATCATTGGAAACAATCTACATTTCGTGGTACTTCTAAGGGTTGAAATTTCAATGGCTGCGAAAAGATAAGGGGTGAGACTGGAAAGTGAAACTAGTGAGCTGGGGGAATTAAATGGACCTACTAGCGTAACTTGAGTTAAGTAGAGGGAAGTAGAGGAAAACGGGGTGAACTAGTGAACTGGTGAACTGGTACCTGGTGAACTGGAGTAAACTTGATGATCTGAACATTGTGTTGAGCTTTCATCATAATTTAGTCTTGTTAATTTTGACAACAATCTGGGCGTTTGTCACTACAGTTTATGACACAAATGGATTCGATCTATGTTATATAAATTTTTAAATATTCATCAAAGGGTGCCGTTTTATTTCTGTAGGATTTTGTTAAATTTTTACAAAATCACTTTGGACATTACACAAACTGCCTTACCAATCATTATTTCTCAGTTTATCAACCCATTTGAACAGGTGATCAGAGTCAGAAGTGTATGTTGAAGTATAGTTTTGACAGTGTGTTGTAGTATATTGTTGTAGTAACTGTTGTAGTGTGTTGGAATTTAGTGTATTGGAGTATAGTGTATGATAATAGGAGGTATGCTTACAGGAGCATAGTATATAATAGGTAATCAAAAGAGAAACATACTAGTCAAGAGAAAACTCACTCCACTTGTGTTAGTAAAGAATGTTGTCAAGTTGACTCCTGTGAAGTCGCATTAGTCTTGTCCTGATGCACCTATGTGCAGGATTTGCAGCCATAGATGCGAGCATTACTGGGTAGTAAAATAACTATTAGCAAATTTGGTGTAGTGTCCTGAATTATGATAAAGTACAGTGTTGTATGGTGAAGTATGATGAGTATAGTGTAAGTATGGTCTCTTTTTAGTACTCTCGAACAACCCTCCTGGTTCTCTCTACGTTCCTAATCATACAATCATATATTCTCTATTCAATGCAAATGTATATTACAGTGGGTCATAGTGTGTTGTGGACTTAAGGTCCTCTAGTCATAGTCGTTAATGTGTGGGTGGTACAGTATAGGTACAAAGAGAGGGTTTAGGAGGGAGCCCTTATGATCTGAATTAAGCAGAATAGCTGACGAGTTCTTTTGTTTTCAGGAAGAAACGGAGCTGGAGAAGCGCGGTTTACTGTTCATCGTTGAACTTGCGAATATCTGTCATGAGAACAGAGGGGGGTTTGAAATCATTCAATGACAGGCGAAGTGAGTGTTTCTGATATCATCTTGCTGTTTTCAGGTACTCAAAACAACGAGTGAAGTGAGTGTTTATTAGTGTAGTTCACTGGGAAACACTCACATTGCTCGTGTTCCTCAGGTATTGCTCCTCCGGTATTACTCCTCAACAACTCGCTGCGCTCGTTGTCAATGGGTATTCAAAACACTCGCTTCGTTCGCGTTTTCAACTAATACTTCGCTGTTCGGTTTTCAGGTACTCAAAACAACGAGTCAAGTTGTTTATTAACATAGGTGGTTGAGTTGTTCGAAAGACAAGCGGTGTTTCCAACATCATATCGCTCGTTTTCTTCAGATATCATTTCGCTCGCTTTTCTCAGATATCATCTTTGACAACGAGTGAAGATGGGTTCTTGAAAACACTCGCTTCGCTCGTGTTTTTCAAGCTTCACTCCGCTGTTTGAGTTTTTTCAGCTACTCAAAACAACTCACTTTGTTCGTTGTTTATTGATATAGTTCACTGGGTTATTGAAGCACTCACTTTGCTCGTTTCTCAACCATGACTTCTCAACTAGTTATTCGAAACACTCACTTCGTGAGTGTTTCTCAAACATCCTCTGGGACAACTCGCTTCGTTGTACTGGTTATTCGAAACACTCACTTCGTGAGTGTTTCTCAACCACCACTGTCAACACCTCGCTTCGCTCGGTGTTTCTCTGATTTATTCGCCTCCATCAACTCCCTAAACCTCTTCGTCTCCTCATTCGACAACTGCACCAACCTCGTCAAATCATGCTCAATCTTAAAAAACACCTTCAAAATCATATAGTTCGGCTCCTTGATCGGGAGCCGCAACGGGCTCTTGTCGCTCAACCAAAAGTAGTCGTCCACCTGGAACTCTACATTATTTGGCTGCTCCGTCATAATATCCATTTCCGAGGTCAACTCCATCAAAAAGTCCGACCATTCCTCGTGGTCGTACTTTTTGAGCGGCTCCTCAATGGAGTCTGTAATAAGGGGTTTTAATCGGTTCAAAAACTTGAGCAAATGCGAATACGTTTCTCGTTGTATATCGATTTTCTTGGCCACTCGTTTGAGAAAAACACCCCAGTCCTGGTCAGAGTGGGGAACAGATATAGGGGGAAGACCCCTCCCTTTTTCTTTGTCGTTATCACCTTTCTGTTTCTCATTTTTCAGTCTCTCATCACGCTGTTTTTCTCTCTCTTTTTCATCAGTCTGTTTCGTCTCATTATCATCTTTCTCATGATCCTTTTCAGTCT
The DNA here is from genome assembly GCA_030558435.1 of Kodamaea kakaduensis. NCBI lineage: Eukaryota > Fungi > Ascomycota > Pichiomycetes > Serinales > Debaryomycetaceae > Kodamaea > Kodamaea kakaduensis. The sequence continues at coordinate 7,981 of JAJMSN010000058.1, forward strand.
CTTTCTTTCTCTCACCTCCCCTCCTCCTCCTTAGACCCCTTCCAACTATCCCCACATCCAACTTGTGTTTCATATCTTCTATCCTCGCTTTCATATCAAAACGATCACCTTCATGAACCTCGGCCCTTCTATCCTTTTCACTCTTGATTCTCCTCTTACACCCTTCACAAATGGGTCGTTTCTCTTTCTTACTCCTTTCTTCATTACTTCCAATTTCTTCGTCAGTTTCTTCACTCCCACTATCTTCACTATCCTCCTCTCCACTATCTTCACTCCCACTATCCTCCTCTCCACTATCATCACTATCATCACTATCCTCTATCTTATTTCCTTCCATATCCTCTATCTTATTTTGTTCCTCATCATCCTCCCCCTTCCCCTCTGGATACTCGAAATCTTCCTCACTTAAATTCCTTTCCTCATCCATATCCACCTCCTTCTCCACCATATCCTCGTGCCTATCCTCCACCTTTCTCATGATATCATTGTACTGGCTCCTAAAAAACCACTTGGACACAAACAACGTCAACCTGCTCGTGAGCTCAAACAACGTATCCCCCACGTTCGAAATGAGAATCGTCATCAACGGCACTGCCGAAATGGCCCACACCACAAAGAAGCTGCGCCCAAACTCCAGTTTGGGCGCAAAGTCACCGTACCCGATCGTGATCAAACAAAGGAAACAAAAGTACACAGCGTTGAAGTACGACCACTTCTCCAGGTAGTGGAACACTAGCGCCCCCAATAACCAAAACACACAGAATATCGCGACCGTCGACGCAAGCAGAATGTTTAGTTGCAGCACCCTCGCTTGTCGACGAATGAGCCTAATATCCCTAAAACTTTCCTCGGGCAGAACATGAATACCTTCACGCTCAAACTTGCGCAACATCTTGATACGCCGCTTTTCCACAGTGTGCCAAAACACAGTGGGGCCATACAGCAGGAGCACCACCTGGCGAATCATCGCCACCACCAAACCCATAATGAGCACTCCAATGAGGGAACACACCAATACCATGGCCTTGGCAGCATGGGTCTGGGGCAATATGTCCCCAAGTCCAACGGTCAAAAAGGACACTATAATGTAGTAGAGGGCTGCGCCGTAGCTCACCTCGTCAATGAGGGCCTGCATGATGGAGGTGCCCACAATACACCATGCCACAAGCACAATGGTGTAGATCATAAGCGAACGTTGCTTGGGGCCAAGGTTGAATTTGGGGGGGTACATCTGGAGCTTGTAGCCGCAGAAATTGATGGTGAGGATCACCACACAGCAAAAGTAGAAGAAACACGTCCACACCGCAAACCAAAAGCCCTGGGTGCGGAAGTGCAGGGGCAGGGGACCAATACACGTGCGGTTGGTCAACACAATGTCAACAAGGAGGAAAACACACGCAATGACCCAGCAACAGATGGAAATACACTGGGTCACAAGGTAGCGTATATGGCCTGAAAAGTTGACTAGTAACGAGGCATTACCAATGATGCCAAACACTAGACTGAGCGCATTGAGGGCAGTGAGCCCGGGGCTATCAGACACAGTGTGGCCGGCGTGGTCGCGGCGCCAGTGCTCGACAAGAGCAACTATCGAGACCATATTGGCGAGGGGGGCCAAACAGGCTGCTGTGAGGGGGAAGTAGGTGGAGATGTAGTACCAGATCAAAAAGTAGCGCTCACCGGGTTTCATGGCGAGATTTGTGACGGAAACAATGGGGACATCGAGCGTATGTCGTATGGAGAAGGGGGCTTGTTTGTCTTCGTGGGAGTGGTAGCCGCCTGCGAGGATGGGGTAGAAGTTGGCTTCATGGCGGAGGAGGTTGTCGACGTTGACGCCGCGGAAGAGTTGGTGATCCCTCATCAAACAATCGAGCGAAGCGAGATTGTTTGGACGCTTATATTAACGAATAATCGAGCGTAGCGAGATTGTTCGTCTTACCTAATACCTTGCAAATAACGAATAATCGAGCGAAGCGAGATTGTTCGTTTTACCTACCTTCAATAAGCGAATATCAGCAGTATCAGGGAATAATCCAGCGTTCAATACCTTATATCTTGCAAATAATAGCAATCAGTGATAATCAATGATAATCAACGAATCAACGAATAATCGAGATTGCGTTGCCTTATATCTATCTTATCTCTATAATCAGTGATAATCAATATCAAAGTATCACCGAACCAATGAATAATCGAGATTGTTCTTTTGTATCTTGCAAATAATAGCAATCAGTGATAACCAACGTATCAACAAGTAATGTAGTAATAGTCTCTTACTCAAAGTATAATCAAGAATCAATGAATAATCGAGATTCAATGTAGACCTTATATCTTAATAATAGCGAATAATCAGTAAATTACCGAACCTGCGAGATTATTGCTGTGTCCTTGTGTCCTGCAATCAGTGAGTAATCAGCTAATCAAAGTATCAGCAAGTAAGAAACGTAAAATCAACGAATACCAGCGAATATCTTAATCAATGAATATCAATGAATAATCGAGCGGTAGTTCGATACCTCAAATATTGCAAATAAATAACCAGCGATAATCAGCGATAATCAACGATATTCAACCAATATCAACCAATATCAACAGGACAACCAACGAGTCAACGTGCGATTGTCAATAGCTGATAACCACTTAAGAGAATGCACGAATAGGTAATGTAACTGTTCCGTACGCGAGTAGTGTATGCAGATTGTGTTGTGTATAAATTGACTGATAGGCTGCACCAATATTTTCCTACGGATAGCAACTCGTAGTAGGTTGTGGTTGTTTGTAATCGTCTGTAGTTGCAGTTATGCTTGTAGTAGTTTGTAGTTGTAGTGCTTGTAGCTGTTTACAGTTGTGTTTGCAGTTGTAGCTGTAGTCTTTTGTAGTTGTTTGCAGCGTTTATTGTGATTGCAGCGTTTATTGTGTTTGCAGGTGTTTCCAGTTGCTTTGTTGCAGTACTTATATTTGCAATCCAGACTTTGCTTTCTTAAGTCAACTGGTTATGTATCTCTACGGGCAATCGCCGTGTGTACCGTCCGTGTATACCGTAGCAATCGCAGCCTAGAAAAGAAGTAAAAATGATAAGTAATTGGGGTTGAGAATGAGAAGGATTGGGATTAGGAATAAGAATTATGGAGGATTAGGATTAGAGAGATAAGAATTATGAGGAAGGCTTAGAAGAATTGGGAGAGGATTGAGGGATTGGGGCAACGTGCAATGAATGTGTTTATCCATGGATGCCGAAAAGGGAAGGATTAGAGAAAAGTAGACAGTTGAAGAAGTAGAAGAAGTAGAAGAAGTAGAAGAAGAATAAGTAGAATAAGTAGAATAAGTAGGTAGAAACAAGTAGAATAAGTAGAATAAGTAGAGTAGTAGAATAAGTAGAATAGTAGAAGTAGAAAACTATATAAAAGTATGAACAAGAACTATGTATAGTAGAAGGTAAAAAATCACTAGAGAATATCTTGAAAATAGAAGACACAAGAACTTCCTCTGGCAACTACTTTACCTCTATTCTGTGAACTTTCGACAACCAACATGGAAACGATGAAAAATAGTGAGACAAGAACGACTTTTTGGATCTTCTGTACAATGAGACTGATTAGCCTGTCTGGTTCTGCCTTCTCTTCGTGTTATATGCAGGACACAATGTATGCATGTATGCAGGATACACTATAGACATAACAGCAAACAGACGACTATTCACAGAGACTACTTGGAGTTCTTGAATTTACTCTGTAGGCAGCTGAGCCAGTGAAGTGGATATTATAGGTGTCTTTTGTGTAGTACATTTATCACACTAAGTGAGGACCTTCCACTTTTCACTGGCTTTGTTAGTCAAGATTTCTTCGCTCGTCAGTAGTGTACTTTTACTAGACTGTTCTTCAAATGTCAATTTATATTGCGCACACTGTTTCACTAGTGCGAATTCTTCACACTGGTTGTTTCACTAGTGTTCACATCATATTTTACTAGACGTTTCACTAGTGTTCAAATCTTACTTCTTCACACTAGACGAGCGAATTCTTACTGTTAACTAGATGTTTCACTAGTGTTAAATTCTTGTTCTTACTAAACTCGCTTCGCTCGTAGTGTTCAAATCTACTTTGTTCACACAATTAAATTGTTCACTACATATTTCACTAGCGTTCAAATCTGCTTTGTTGACACTAAATGAGCGAAGCGAGTTTAGTGTTCAAATATTGAATTGTTCACTGGATGTTTCACTAGTGTTCAAATCTACTTTGTTCACTAAACTCGCTTCGCTCGTTTAGTGCTCGTTTAGTGCTCGTTTAGGTTCAGTCTTTCTAATATGTACATTGATCTATTTACTGAGGGATCATCCTCATTTCCCTGTGCACAAAAGTTTAGGTAATGGAAACAATGGTGAGGTAATAAGTACAACAGTTTAGCTTCGCTAAACTGTTGAGAATTACTCAACTACTGGGAAATTCGAACAACTCGCTTCGCTCGTTGTTCTCAAACTTGAACGTGCTTAAACACTCGCTTCGCTCGTGTTTAAGCGTTGGCCTGTTCCAAATACCACTTCCTCACAATATTCCTCCCCGCAGCCTTCCTCACATTCCTCTTCCCCAACCTCTCCAAAATCTCCCCCACCTTCCCCTCCCTCACCAACCCCTCGTAAAACTCTGGAAACCTCCTCGCACGCTCTTCTTTTTCCGTCAACTCCCTCGCTGTCTTTTGCATCTCCAACTCCACCACGGGCTCGGTACTTGGCCATGTCTTGATACCGTACTTTTCCTTAATTCTGGTAATTTCGCCCATGAGCGCACTTCTCTCGTCGGCACTCTCTACACTCTCGCCCTGGGCCACAATCTCGTTGAGTTTGCGGAGATCCGCAATCTGGGTAATGGTCTTGGACAACTGGTCCTTGTGCGAGGCAAACTCCATGAGTTTCGTTCTTTCTTCACTCAAAGCCTTCTTCTTGGCCATGTCCTCGTAGAGCGCAAACTTCTGGCCCTTGTCGTCGCGGATCTCGGCTATGGCAAACGTCTTGCGCGCAGAGATGCGCGGGATGGCCTCGATCCGTACAATGTCTCCCTCTTTGCAGATGTTGCCTTCGTCGTGCACAAGGTAATCCTTTCTTTTGAGAACCTCTTTGTGGATGCGCTTGTCGTACGCGTTGGTCTGGACGCGCACCTTGACGGTTTTGTTCATTTTGCCTTGGGAGACAACAAGGCCAAAGAGGTTGAGTTTGGGCATGGTGAAAAATTTAACAATCGAGCGAACATTTGACAATTGAGCGAAGCGAAATTGTCAATGTTCCTCGATTGTTAATAGTACCACAAATATTCACTACTCTTTATTTGACTTGAGTAGTCAAACAATCGATTATAAAACGATTATCATACAATCGATTATCAAACAATCGATTCTCGATTGTTTGAGTCGATTTGAAAAATTTTTGACACAATGAACAAACAGCACACTCACTTCCCATAACCACTCTTTTCTTTAGTCTCTACTCTCATTTCATCTCATTCATTTTCCTTCATTTTGAAGCTTTTAAGTTACTTCCTTAGTCCCTTTCTAGTTACTCTTCCTCTCCATCTCAGTAGTGCTTATGTGCAGGTCATTATGGGTGCAAAAAAGGTGGAACGAGGGAAGGAATGAACTCCAACTATATAACAATTGACTCAAACTCATGTTGTTTGGTAGTTGAATCCTGGTTCTCTTGTCAATGAGGTTTCTAATTAATATACATCTTTAGGAATTGAAATCAACATGGACTAGATGTATTCTGGATAGTTAGCTGCCATACGAACGAACTAACGAGCAAGCGAGTGAGTGAGTGAGTGAGTGAGTGAGTGAGTAATTGATTAATTGATTAATTGATTAATTGATTAATTGATTAATTGATTAATTGATTAATTGATTAATTGATTAATTGATTAATTGATTAATTGATTAATTGAGTAATTGAGTAATTGAAAAATCAAAAGAGAGTAATCGAGTAATTCAGCAATTGAGTGACTGAGTAATTAAATAAGTGAAATTGTGAGTGATCGAATGGATGAGTACCTCACTAACTGATTATTGATTGGAGACTCCTTTGACTAGGTAAAGCTCTTATTGCTAATAGTACTTTGAAAAAAGGCGGCCGCATTAGATCTGGTAATCTAATAAGCGCAGTGGAACATTGGTTAAGAGTGCAATAACAAGGTAACCGATGAATCTAAGCACCTAAGAATAAGCAGAATGGGAATATCTGTACCAGAAGTGAATTGAGTGAGTGAATGAGCAGTTTATGAAGCTAGATGTATTGCACTATGCAGAAAAATGGTTCTGCTTCCTGAAAGTCTTTTGGTGGATGTACAAAATCAAGGCTATGAGTGGAACTCCAAAATGACTGGACTTGTTTGATACTAATAGTTGCTCGTTTGATAATAGCCAGTTTGGTTGAGCATGAGTGAGAGCCATGACACCTTATGTGCAGTACACATGGGTGCAAAAAATAGATGATCAAATTAAGACACGATAATTCCATTCAAACGAGCGGGAGAAGCGGATGTTCGAAGAGAATGTGGTTTGTGACGTATGATAACTTCATTTGAATTGAACATCTCGCTTCGCTATGAAGGAGATTGGAAGTTTGGTAGTACATGAAGTGTGAAATGTTTCATGCTTCATGCTATATAAGAGATGTGATGAATGAAGGCAGCCAAGAAGATGAGAGGTCCCATGGCTGCTGTGTACCAAAATATCCTTAGATCATAATCTGGACATCAAGGAATTGTGTTATCATTGGTTGCTCATGAAAGGATTTAGGGACTGAAAAGCAAGACAAGTGTTTAGGGTTGCTCTGCTACTTAACTCTATCTGCCGCTTAAGTTCAACCGTTTGCTAATCAGTCTCACCTGACTCATTACTCTTCAGTCTAGTAGACTTTGAAAATGTAATGCCATGACTTCTCCATAGAACAGCTTAAGTCTGTGTGACTAACTGTAGATCTACTGATTTTTATGTTTACTAATCAGAAAACAACTCTTCGGTTACTGGTGTGATCTGAAAATAAAAAATGTACTTCCAGCGAAATAAATGGCTACTCCATTTTTCTACTCCATTTTCTCAACAAATACAGTTGATGACTCGCCTCTGATTAATTGCTTTGAATCTCCACTGATGCTGAAAATAGACTTATTATGCCAAGACTTATGGTTAAGATATGGTTAGACATGTTTAGAGTTCGAAACCGTACATGTGTGTCGACCACTACACAATGTTGTTTGGTTGGTTTGGTTTGTTGGTTAGTTGGTTTGCTGTTAGTTGGTTTGTTTGACTCGATAGTCACTATGAGTCGAGTCAGTATGGTCTGTCACTCTCATCTACTCTGGTTTACTGGGTCATCTGGGGCGTCCTCTGGGTCCTGAAACACCACGTGACTATACATGACAGTTTCAGAGTATCGCTTGGTTCATAAGCGATGAGAAATAGCTCAAAACGATGAGTTCGAAACCCAGGTACACGGCAAGTCACCATACCGATGAAACCGTTTAAAAGAGGTGATTTCCAGTGGTTTTGGGACAGTGAACGCTCAATTCCTACCTCAACTAGTATTCAACTAGTACTCTAGCTCTCCAACTACTCCAACTAGTACTCTAGTACTCTCCAACTATTTACTACTTCCAGTACTCCAGTACTCTTACTACCTAACTAGTACTCCAGTACTCTTACTACTACTAGTACTCCCAACTAAAGTCTTTAGTACTTTTACTACTCACTAGTACTCTTACTACATCAACTACTTCTCTACTACTCCACTACTACTATGCTCAAATCAATCATTTTCCTTTTGCTGGTTGTTAGTGCCGCTCCAATTGAGTCTACGCGTGTTCTTCTTGAAAGAGACACCTCTACTTCTTCTGGCTCTGCCTCTTCCAACACCAGCCAACCATATATGATTCCCGCTGCTAGTGGACCCGATTATGGAGTTGACTACTATTGGCAAAGATCCATGTGGCTGACTTACTTTGATGACGACAGACAAGAGTGGAACACCGTCAAGAACTGTGGTGAGTTTGAAGAGCCCGATGCATGGACTGTGGCGCGTATGACCCGCGGTCTTATTCAGGCAGCACCTGCCCGGATCAAAAACATTGAAAAAGCCCTTGATCAGCTTGGAAAGTACAAGGACTTTGACTCCTACGGTATCCACTCTGACCAACAGGACATTTTGTACAATGATGTGAATGCCGAGTTTGCATTGGCGTTTATCGAGGGCTACGAGGCCGGTAACAAGACCAACCAAGACTGGTTGGATTCAGCCACTGAAGTAGTGGATGTGTTGATTGACCAATGGGACGATAATGGGGGAGTGCCTTTGAACAGAGAAGGCTCGTATGTCGCAGCAAATTCCACTGCTGAGTGTGGATTGGCTGCTGTTAGGCTTTACTCTCATGTTAAGGATGAAAAGTACCTCGACTATGCGAAAAAGTGCCATGGTTTCTTGTACTCTAAATTGAAGGATTCGGACGATTTGATCTTTGATGGTGTGGATGGAACCACCGTAAACAAGTCGAAATTGCCCTCATCTGTTGGCTACACATTGTCACTCTCTGCCTACCTCTACGACGTTGAAAAAGACAACTCTCTCTTGGAGGCTGCTTCGAAATTGGGTGTTGCGGCTACGAATAGACGGGGGATCTTTATGAACAACTACACTTTGTTCAAGGACGATATGAGGTACCAGGAACCGTTGTTTACGGGAGTGAATGACTTTAAGGCAAGGACTTCAAACTACACTATTATGGATGGAACTTTTTTGACTTTGAACTACAACTACTTGATTGGAGTCAACAATATCGAGCACTCTACGCAGAAACACTATGACCTTTTTGTGAGGGTGACAAAGATCCCGTTCCAGTTTCACTTGGACCCGGCGTTGTACTGTGATAATGATACGCTGAAGAAGAGGAAGCCGGATATGATGTTGGATGCGGCGCAGATGATTATGTTTCATTATTTGTATGCTGGGCCGGCGCAGGTGGAGGGTTCAGATAAGACGGGAATGTGAGAAACAAAGCATGAGCGAAGCGAATGCTTTGTTTCTATACTTATTTCCGTGCTATTCTATGCTTTTCTTGCTATTTCTATGCTTATACCTGTGCCATATTTTTTCTTCTTTCAAAGTGAGTTGATGTTTTTGTAAATCTCAAAGTGAATGCTTATGCTTAGTGATGTCTAAGTGTATGCTTGGTGTGTTTTTGTGAATGCGCTGAATGTTTATGGGAATGAGCAAACATTCCTCATGTGAGTGAATGAGCCAGTGTGCTCATGTTGACCATACCATGAATTTAAATGAGAATAGCTGATGCAGCTAAATTATTATCAAAAGTATCAATGAGTGAAAATTAGTGTAGCCGAAGTATTGAAAGATCCTGATACAAATGATCGAATTTGAAAGCTTCTCAAAAGTCATACTATGTTAAAGCTAAGAAGATGAAGGTAAATATCATATTGTAGTAAAACGAGCTGTTTTCAGTGCTAGTGGCGAAAGAACAAATACACAAGCTTTCCTGTCAACGAAAGAAAGTATGCTGACCTCGAGATGTTGCCCAAATTCCAAGGAAACAGTTGTTGCATTTCTTCTACGCGTAATTTTCATACCCGCTTACCCCTACCGAAAACTGCCTTCCAGAGTTTTTTTCAGTAGTTTGAGAGACATGGTATATTGATGACGGTGGTGTTGAGTGTCTGAGTAAGTATGGATACATGAGAGTTTCCGGTGGTGGAGAAGTGAACCGTGTAACTTCTACTAGCGGTATGAAATTTACGCTGGCTGCAAAAAGAGCACAGTTGAGAACAATTGAGCGTAGCAAGGTTGACACCGTCAAACAATATAAAACTACTTGTTCGGAGCTTAAACAATCACAACGGTTGAAAATGAGAATGAAAGCACTTGGTCTTTAGCGGGGCCGTTACATGACTCTTAATGTGAATTGGCTGCGAAACAAAAAGGGGAGTTTAGGTGTTTTTGAGATGGCCTCCGATGGCCTCAGATGGGCTCAGATGGCCCTTCAGATGACCCTTCAGTGGACCCTTTGGGGCTACAAGCATTTTTTAGATGTCCCTACACTTTCTTGATTAAATGTGCACTCTCTTAAGATGTCCCTTTAGGACTACAAGCTTTTTTTGGATGTCCCAACACCTTTTCTATTAAATGTGCACTCTCTTTAAGATGTCCCTTTGGCACTGCAACTATTTTTTTAGATGCCCACCTTTTTGATCAAGTCTCGTTTAGATGGCTTCAGGTGGCCCTTCAGTTTGCCCTACACTTTTTCATTAAATCTACACTTCTCTTTAAATGGCCCTTAGATGTCCCTTCACTGTTCATAGTTCAGATGTCCCTTCAGATCGCCCTTAGATGTCCCTTTGGCACTGAAACTATAATTTACATGTCCACACCTTTTATTGCATCGTTATGTCCCCAGATCCAGCAGTCAGATCAAAATACCTGAAAATGCTCTATAAACAGATATCCATAACCCTTACAATGCGAACTTGGCAGCCACTCATTCCTTAGACCATAATCGTTGGCTGCTTGAACTTTAGCTTACATAACGCTTACGTAATCTTCCCCAAGGTATCCACCAGATCGTTTACTACAAATGTCCTAACGATTGCTATCTTTTCTCATTCATTCTTTCAAATCATTACATTTCGAAGTTCGCCTGTTCTAAACTTAGGTACAGATTTTTATTCATCTATGAAATCAAGCGGTGGTACACTTTTTGTCTAGTTGGAAACTTTAAACATTCTGGAAAGATCCTAGTTCAAATGTCTGTAGGGGATGATTTGTGACCTAGTTTGAAAATCACAATGTAGTATCACTAGATCGCGAACCGATGTAGTGAGATACTTCGATGTTGGTAGCTCACTAGATGCTCGCTCACTAGATTGCTTCGCAATCCAGTTCGTCTCGCAATCTAGTTCGTGCATCTAGTTCGCCAAACACTTTTTCATCTTCTCCACCAACACCACATTCTCCTCCCTTGTCCCAATCGAAACCCTCAACGCACCCTCACAATTCAACTCCTTCCCCCTAAACCTCACCACCACTCCATTCTCCACCGCAAGCTCATTGTACACCCTGTGTGCCCTCTCATTCGACGGCTTCCCCCCCTCCAAGATCTGCAAGAGCAAAAAGTTTGCATCGAGTCCCCCGATATTTTCCCCCACTCCCTCCAATTTCTGCAACTCCCTCAACACCACCTCTCTCTCTTTCTTGATCGACTCCACGTACTCGTGCATCTTTTCGAGTCCCTCCTTGGAAGTGGCACGGGATGCCACTTCCGAAGTCAACGACGAGATATTGTAGGGATACTTCATAGCGTTCAAGTAGTAGGACAATTCTTCTGAAGCAAAAGTCACACCAAGTCTAATTCCAGCAAGTCCAAAAGATTTCGAAAGCGTTTGCATCACAACCAAGTTGGGGTACTCATTGATGAGGGGAGATAATGAGGTACCCGGCTCTGAAAAGTCAATATACGCTTCATCCACCACCACAAGGCCGTTCCACGTTTCTTCTAACCTTCTAAGAAGACTCTTTATTTTGGCGACGTCTAGCAACTTTGCAGTTGGATTACCGGGAGAGGTGAGGTAGACCAACTTTATATCATCGCTAACCTTACTGATGATATCCTCTACATCCACCTGAAAGTCTGGGGTTGTAAGGGGGACTTTTTCAATGGCCACGTCGTTCACAGTGGAGCAGATGGAGTACATTCCGTAGGTGGGGGGACAGATCAAGAGTTTGTCTTTACCGGGTACACACACACACCTGATTAAGAGGTCGATACTTTCGTCAGAGCCAACTCCGAGGCATAAATTGGAGGGAGAGAGTGGTTTCCCACTGAGTGTCTCACACTCTCTTGTCTGAGAATTTCTAAACTCCACAATCTGTTGTTTCAAGTCGATTTGGTGGGGGTCTGGGTACCTGTTCAACTCGAGTTTTTGTTCGAGGTGAGAAACTTGGGAAAGTGCTGGGCCATGGGTGTTTTCGTTGGCATCAAGGAGAATTCCCTCTTTGAAGTCGTCTCGAGCACAGCGGTAGGGCTCGAGGGTGAGGATGTTGGGTCTAATGATGTTTTTTAGGTTGAAGTGAGTCATTCGAGCGTAGCGAGATTGAGATAAGATAAGAAAATTTCACTAGAGCGGAGCGATCTGATTATATAGACTTTTTTTCACTAGATAGCGAAGCTATCTGTGAAAATTGTTATCTTTCATCATCTAACCTAACTAATATCTAGTGTTTATCAACTAGAGTATGATAATGAATCTACTAATTTATAGAGTGGTATCATTGAATGTAGACTAAGATTTAGAATGCTTGCAGTGAATGTAGACTACAATTTATAGAGTAATATAGTCAATGTAGACTACTTACAGAGCATGATAACATAGTAAAACCATTTCATAGTTTTACTAAGCCAGTTGTGAATGTACATTCAGTCAACTCTATTCTTAAGAGTCCATACAATCTTCATTTTTCATTACACAAAACCCCACCTGTGAGTCACTACAAATGTACGCATGGTTTATAGCTATTACCTTTTGAAATAAGAGTTTGAGAAGAAAAAGCTTTCGAATTGAGTTTGCTCAAATAACAGAGCGTCTTGTACAACTGAGACACTTGCTAGTTCAATTATAGTTCTGACAATTGACTCAGTTATTCTCATTCCAATTCCTAAAACTCAACCCCCTCCTATCAAACCCCACTCTCTCTCTCCTCACCACCGTCTGCTCAAAAGAATCCGTCTCAGAACTACTCACACTTTCCGGCTGCTTTTTTTTCGCAGCCATTTCAGGCTCAAATAGTGGAGACTGAAATTTGACGTGAATCGACAGAGAAAATGATTTCTGGTATGTGATGTCGTTGTCACTTTCAGTGTCCTTATTAGGCAAATTGTTCTTTTCCTTGTTTTCCTTAATGTTTTCTTTCAAACCAGTCACCAATTGATTATTCTCCTTGTCAATTTCACTCTCCTCTTTTCCAGTTTCATATTCAGTCTCCCTATGTTCTGTTTCAAACCATTTTCCAGTAGTTACATTTTCATTCTCCTGCTTCTGCTCCTTCTGTTCCTTCTCCTCATTCCCCTCCCTAAAGTAACTCTCAAGACACTCTCTTGTACCAGAAATAGCCCTTTCCTCCTTTGGTGAAAATATAGAGAAATCACTCTCCTTCTCAATCTCCTTCTCACTCTCCTTCTCACTTTCCTCACTCTTGAACCAAGTATACTCGAAAGGCTTGACAGAATTAAAAAGCTGTAATGTAAATGGCCTAAACGATTGAAAGAATAGTTTGAGAGTTGGTTGGTTTTCATCCTCTCTAATTTCTCTTAACTCCCCATCCTCTCCCACCTCCCCTTCCTTTACTATCTCTCCCCCCTCCTTCATCTCTCCCTCCCTCCTTTTACCTCTCCTCCAACCCCCAATTAATCTTCTCCAAAAAGACTCTTGTACAACCCTCAAACTCCCAACGTTCCTCTTTTTGTATACAAACTGGCTGCAATTTGTACGTGTGGACACATTCGAAAGACTTGCCTGGTGAAAGATGGTTTTTCGGGTCAGGACAAAGGAATTGAAGGTTTGGAGGATGTCGGAGGTTTCGGTGGGTGGGAATGGGGGGGTGCTGAAGGAGACTTGGTCTTCTAGGTGTGCCATGGTAAAAGTACAAAAAGAACAATTGTGCGCAGCGAAATTGTTCTTTTGTGCACTTTTCCAACGAACGAGCGAAGCGAGTGAGTGAGTTCAATTAGGCGCCTAATCTATCTCTATGTACTCCACGTACTTTAGCTCTTACTTTAGCTCTGTTTACTCTACTCAATGTAAGTACTTTACATTTTACACTTTACTTTATTGCAATCATACAATATTTGGTTATTTTTAATACTTACTCTTTCGACTATTCGATGAGCTGGCTCACCAGGCCAGCAAGAAGTAACATCTCTCAAAAGTCCCACTTGTCTTACACAACCTCTCGAATAAAGAGTAATCGACAATCTCGCTTCGCTCGATTGTCAAAAAAAAGTAAGCTTCCCCACCAGGACTCGAACCTGGAATCTTCTGGTTCCAGAAGTGGTTACAATCGTAGCCAGACGCCTTGACCATTGGGCCATGAGGAACGAAGCTTGGAGAATGTGGGAAGAAGGGGTAGTTGTGCTGGGGAGGACCAAAAAACCTGGATTTTGCTTATTTGGAGGAGACAGGGGTATATAGAAGGTCAATATTAGTGGTATGGCTGCTTTTGACGTTGTTTCCAGAGAAAAAAGGTGGAAATATTTGGATGCAAAATTATAGTTGAATTTCATTGGAATAGACAATAGACAAAGAACCAACTGTATATGCAGTTCTTAAGGTCCAGCAGTTCTGAGAATGTGAAGAAATCTTGAAGATTGCAAAATACCAAAGCATTTACAAGTTAATGTGTACTCAGTTGACGATAAACATAGGCAATTGGTTTTCACTATTAGCGTTTTCACCATTAGCGTTTTCACTGTTAGGTGATTGGTCACTCCTGGCAAATATACACTCGTTAGTCATACGAGAGTCCTCACTTTAGTCACTCGCAATCCCTCGATAATCTGTTCTGTGGCTGCAAATTTCAAGTACCACAAAAAGCACCACAGATGAAGTACTCAAGCGAATACTTTTATTAATGAGTGTCTACTTTAACATTGTGATCTAAGACCAATGATAGTTCGATGAAGTGATTCAAAAGAGTTCATCATGTTCTTTTACTCTTTTCACTCTTTTCACTATTATATACTCATATTCACCCATACTCACTCATACTCATACTCACTCATACTCATATTCACTCATACTTATACTCATACTAACTCATACCATACTCACTCATACTTATACTCATACTCATATTTTTAATTACTAATACCCATATACTCATACTCAACCACAATTTTTGTTCATATCATCACATCCATATACTCCATTCTTGTTCCATGTTCCCATGTCGCTCCACTTTTTCCCTGAGACGTCGCAAAATTGCCGAAGTTCTCGCTAAACCTCTCCGTATCTGCACTAAATTTAGTGAATCCTCGCTACTCTCACTAAGTCTTGTCCCCACCATTACTCAATAGTAGTCGAAAAGGCAGTCAATCAACAGTCTAAAGCGTATGTAGGTAGTTCTACTCTACAAGCAATACTTGTAGCTAGCTACATTTGCTATACTTGATAGACTTGCTACACTTGATACACTTGATACATTTGCTACACTACAACTTACTATGTACAACAAATTCAATCACCAACAATCACCAAACAATTAGCTTCGCTAATTGTTCGATAATTGTTTGGCGATTAAATTTGTTTTTTCCTCCACGTCATGAACATCACCTTCGAGTACAACCCCACCACCAAATCACTCGACCTCCCCCCCCAAGCCGCTGCCGCTGCTCCCCACGTCAAGGCTGAGATTGACCAGCTCAATGTTCTCAGTGGAGATCTCGGCAGAATCAACGCAGATGTGCCCCCCCCTGCGACCCCAGAGAACTTCAACGGCACCTTGTCCATGTTGACGAAAAAGTCGTATGAGGCCGGAGTTGGGGCCTTCAAAGTGGGCAAATTTGACGACGCCATCAAGCACTTCACCATCGGCATCGAAATCATAAATAAACGCAACAAGTTTGAGTCGTTCCACGCGACTCTCCAGGAAATGTGCTTGTTTTTGATGAGCAGGGCCGACGCAAATCTCAGCGCAAAGAAATACCTCGACGCCTACTGCGACGCTGACATGCTCTTGGGAATGATGATGTGCACTCCAGACAACTTTTTGAGAAGAGGAGTGGCCAACTTTTTCTTGGGCAACTATGAGGATGCGAGGGCTGATTATTTGAGGGGATTGGCGTATGATGAGACGAACCAGAGGTTGGAGACGGAGTTGGAGGTTTGTTTGAATAAGATATTGGAGGAGAATGGAGATACTTTATAAACCAACAACGAGCGAAGCGAGTTGTTGGTGAGATTGAGATTATTTCAACAATGTGCAGTCAACTTCAACAAATCGCATCGCGATTTGTGATTGAAGGTGACTCGTACATTGTTGATGTCTAAAGAGTATAAGTTAGTAATGAGCGTCGACTTATCAACATGAGCGAAGCAGTTGTTTGACTATGCCCATTGTCTAAAAGAGTACAATGTTGATGAAGTTTGCTCATTGTTGATGTCTACGAGAGTAGTTGTCAATAAAGGAAAAAGCGAGTTGTTTGATGTCTACAAGAGTATAAGATAATAGCTACTCTAATGTTGGTGTTTTCAAGTTTCAACCAAAATAAAATTGATGATTCAGCTGAACATTTGGCAACGATGAACGATGAGGAGGTTGGAGAGATTTAGAGAAGGTTAGAGAAAATGGAGGTTCGGAGAAGAGAAGTTCATGAGAGCATTGTTGGCATGCTCAACAATTAGCACATCTCAGAAATTCTCACATGTAAAGGAAGGTGTTCGCTGTTGATTACAATCAACACGCTCGATTATTCGAGTGAATCTAGAGTGGTTCCAATAATCTCGCGATGAGACAGAAGAAATGATCTGGGTCTGCGAATGGACGAGTAGTGATACTCGTATTCGCTGTTCATACCACATTTAGACAGTGTGGTATGATGCTTGTGTACCATAGAATGGAGGATATTTATTAAAGTGTAGATACTGATTGTCTAGTTTGTGGATTGAAGTCTGAGGTAACCGAATGTTGAAAGTGTTTGAGGCGGTTTCAACATCAGTTGTCTCAGAAAGTGATATCGCAAAAAGTTAATTGAGATGAAAAGTCTTCTGCAGATTAAGAGTACTCAGATTAAGAGCCAATTTATACATATAAAGAGTCATTTTCGCAGATTGAGTCAATTTATACATTTTAAGAGTCCCTAAAGAGACTCGGTTTGTATCAGAGCCATCATTATAATGTCCATCGATGCTCATCGATGTTCTCTTCACTGCTTCTCCAGATTAGAGCAGACTTGCTAATCAGTATTTAAAGTCACCACCTGCACCATTCTTCGTATGGAGCATTGTCTGTCCTAAATTTGCGTCTTCATGCATCTACATCGGTCCATACAGTCTCACCACGTCAGATCACTTCATCTTTACGTAAATTTTGGTAAAGTGTGCATGTATTCAGATTAAGAGTCATTGACATGCACTTTATCCCAGATTGGCAAACAGTCCCTCCCAAAATGTCACTTGTAATTGTTGGAGATTCTGAATCTGTACCAAAAGAGCCTGTTCAATCTTACTACTAGTTCTTATGACAACAAGTAGAAATTAATGGTCTTCAAAAAATGAAGTGTCATGAAAGCATGGTGTGCGACTCGATTGCAGATGGAGATTGCATATACAGATTAAGAGTCACAGATTAAGAGTCAAATTGGGAGATCCGCAACACACTCAAATCTTCAAGTATCTCTTTGAAAGACCCTCAGTGTACCCTATGACCTCTCAATAATGCTCTCCAATCTTCAGTCATCAAAAAAACCACCAAAATGTGCTCTCGCGTTGGCCTTATTTGCCCAGTCTCGTGCAGGTTAAGAGTCAAAAGTCAATTATCCGAAAGTACCTGCAAATCACCTGAAGTACCGGAAATCCTCAATGGTTATCATGTGAAATATTAAGAGAAGGTGGTGTTGTCTTTGCAGATTAGGAGTTGCACAGATTAGGAGTTGCACAGATAGGAGTTGCAAATTAAGAGGCATTAGGAGTCGTATGAAGACAACACAAATTCAAGGAGATATTTAGTCTACTATTTGTAAACTCATGTAATCTTCACAAGCCAATGCAGTGTCTCAAAGAGCGTATCCACAGAAGTTTCCCTCATTTGAATGCCCAATTGGGACAAGGGTGTTTTTCTGTCTGCCATAACAGAGAATCTGCAGTCAGATGAAGAGGATCAGACTCTTAGAAACATTTACAAGTCAGTCATATGGAATCTGATCTCCTAAATATCGTAAAAGTGCAAACTGACCCCTAAATATAGTGAAAGACCAAACTGACCCTAAATATCGTAAAAGACCAAACAGGTGTACTTCCTACAGTAACAGCACCCGACAAAAAGAGATCAGCAGATCAGACAAAAGTTAGAAAGTCAGACAGACAAAAGAGGTGATCTTAAGGTTTGGTGGTTGTTGGTTTAGGTTTGTCATAGGTTTATGATTTATAGACCGCTTTACGTAGACTGACATAGACTGCCTTACGTAGACTGACGTAGACTGTTTAGAGTGGTTTATGAGAAGGCAACTTTAGTTGGCATAACTAAATAGTGAGTGCAAAAAGTGCATAGTTTTTGTAAATATTTAATTGTGTATCGAACAATTTCGCTACGCTCAATTGTTCGATTGTTAGTTCAGTGATGTCCGACGACAGCATCGTCGAACTCTCTTCCGAAGAAGAGAACGAAGAAATCCTCAGCGACTACGCGCGGCAACGGGTTGTTGAAGAGCAACCGCTCGCGAAAAACGGGCGTTTAGACCTGCTCAAGAAAAGCGAGCTCCTCATGCTGCCAGAAACACCGCGCACACCCATCGAATCGCCCACGCTCCCCAAAGACCGCGTGGAGGTCATCAACATTAGCGACGAGGACGAAGAGGACCGCACCAGCGAAGAGCACTTGGCGCGTGCTGTCCAGAACGGCACGATGAGCAAGGAGGAGGCAGAGTTGGTGAGGTCGATTACAAGAGCTGATAAGGCACAGCAAGGTGAAGTGGAGGTGGAGGAGGTGGAGGAAATGGATCAGGCTGAAATGGATAGTCTTTTGAAGAGATATGGACGAAATAGTGGTCAGTCAGGGCAGTCGAGTCAGCAGTCCGATCATGGTCAGTCTGGTCAGTCTAATAGTCAGTCTAGACAGTCACATGAAATTCATTCTAGTCAGTCTGGTCACAGTCAGTCTAATCAGTCTCAGTCTAATCAGCCTCAGTCTAGTCAGCCTTATTATTCTAGTCATTCTAATCAGTCTAGTCAGTCTAATCAGTCCAGTCAGTCTCAGTCTTATGATAACCAGTCCAATCAGTCTAGACAATCTGACTTCACCTTTAATCGGTATAGTCCGCACTATTCAAATCCCACACGACCCCATTCCCAAGCCAATCTCAACTATCCAAATTATAATTACTACCAACAACCTGTAGAAATTGAAGATGAAGATGAGGTGGATGAGGTGAGTGAGGTTAGAAGTGGGGGTGGAGATGGTGGAGGAGATGTTGAAGTGTATGAGGGTGGAAGGGATGTTGAAGTATATGGAGATGGTGGAGGAAGAGACGTTGAAGTATATGGTGGAAGAGAAGTATATGGTGAAAGGGATCTTGAAGTATATGATGGAAGAGAAGTATATGAGGATGCAAGAGATGAAGTATATGAGGATGCAAGAGATGGAGTAGAGGGTGGGTATGGAAGGATTGGATATGAACCTGAAGACGTTGAGATGGAAGATGTGGATGATATTGAAGTTTTGGATAGCAGTGAAGCCCAACAGTATAAATTCAAACCCACTTCATTTGATCTACAACGCAACTATAATGCTCCTGCTCCCGTGTACCATGTTGAGAATGCGGGCCATGCCCAACGAGTGGCATTCACCCAGATTCAACAGCGGATAGGTGGACTTCAAGCCGAGTACAATAGCCGGGTGATGAACAACCAGAAACTTCTTGAACAAATACGTAAAATGAAGGGTGATTATGAGAACTTGGGTCGGAGTCTCGATCAACTCAAACAACAGCGAAGTCATTTGGATCCCAAGAGTAGTGGTGGGTTCTGCCAGCAACTCGACCTGATGATATCGCGGCGTACTGGTGAATTGCATGCTCATTATCAAAAGATGGATTATAACTCAAAGATGTTTCACGGTAACGAGATGCGCATGTTGCGACTCTCGCAAGATGTGGATTCGCTCAAGGAGAAGTTACGGGTCTATGGACTCAATTATGATGCCACGTCGCTGAACCCAAACTTGGGGTTTCACCAGTTCCAGGATAGGGTCAGGGCATACAATCACCCGCACTTTAAACAAGAGCACATTCCGCACCAAAACGTGGGTTATAGCCCTAATATTTACTCAGACAGAAGTGCACGGCTGGAACAGGAGGATCTCCAGGACTTGCTCGAAAATATCCAGAACGATGAGCTGGACGATAAGGATTTGGAGCCCACTCCGCCTGAACTCACTGTGAATTTGATGAAGCACCAGAGGATTGGGTTGCTGTGGTTGAAGCGGATGGAGGGATCAAAGTCCAAGGGAGGGATATTGGCTGATGATATGGGTTTGGGTAAGACTGTCCAGACAATTGCGTTGTTTATGGGTAATAGGCTGGAGGATGAGGGGTGCAAGACCAACTTGATCATTGCACCTGTTTCGTTGCTTCGACAGTGGGCTGCGGAACTCCTGTCGAAACTCAAGCTGAGTGTCCTGTGTAAAGTGGGGATATACCATGGGAATGACAAGAAGGCATTGGGGACCTTTGCCAAGATGCATACTTACGATGTGATATTGACGTCGTATGGCACATTGTCGTCGGAGTGGAAGCGTCACTTCAAGGAGTCGCTTTTGCGGGCAAAGGAAGCAAAGGCAAAGGAAAGCACCGCAACCATCATGCCGGATTATGATGAGGGTGGTAGGAGTTATGTGTCTCCGTTTTTCCTGAAAACACTGACATTCTACAGAATCGTATTGGATGAGGCCCAGAATATCAAGAACAAGATGGCATTGGCTTCGAAGGCAGTGACGTATCTCAAGGGTCATTATAGGTTCTGTTTGTCGGGTACGCCTATCCAGAACAATGTTGAGGAATTGTTCCCAATTATACGTTTCCTACAGATCAGACCGTACAACGAAGAGTACCGATTCCGGGCTGATATTTCGTTACCTCTCAAGTCCAATAGTGCGAACTATGACTCGACTGATCGTCAAATGTCACTCAATAAAGTGCGTGCGATTCTCAAGGCGATTCTTTTGAGGAGGTCCAAGGACTCGCTCATTGATGGGAAGCCCATTTTGCTGCTTCCGAAAAAGCATATATTGCCTGATTTCGTACAGATGGGAGAGGATGAAAAGACCTATTATTCTGGGTTGGAGAAGGGTATTCAGCGCAAGGCCCAGATGTTGATGAGTGAACGTGAACTGAAACAAAAGGGTGAAAAGGGCTCGAATCCGACCTCGGATATTCTCACTTTGTTGCTTCGGTTGAGACAGGCGTGCTGCCACCAGTTCTTGGTGGAGATTGGGGAGCGTAAGAAGCCCAACTCCAGTGCGAAAAAGAAGGAGTGGCAGGTGATGTATGCTGAGCTGAAGAAGTTGGACGAGGTGGTGGTGGAAAAGATCAAGGAGACGGACATGTTTACGTGTCCCATATGCTACAATTTAGAAAACAAAGACCTTGTGGTGTTCCCCAAGTGTGGGCATGTGATATGTCAATCGTGTGTGGAGACGTTTGTGGAGGACAGTGTTTTGGATGATGGTAATGTCCAGTGTATGGAGTGTCAAACACTGTTTAAGCCCAAGGAAATGATTGACTTTGAGATGTTCTCGAAGGTTCATGTTGAGGGTGCGACATTTGATGCGATAGGGCTCCATTTCCATGCGAAATGGGCGACGCCCAAGATCACTAACCAGCTGTTACTTGAGGATGTGCTCAAGGAGCAAAAGTACGAGCCACTGGCGAAAATCAAAAAGTGTGTGGAGACCATCAGCAAGATATTGGGGGAGAGTACGGACCAAAAGATTATTGTGTTTTCGCAGTTCACAACTTTGTTTGATATCATGAAGATCTCGTTGGACGGGGCCCAGATCCCGTTCTTGAGGTACGACGGGAGTATGTCGCTCGACCACAAGAATGCCACCATCAAGCGTTTTTACCAGGAGAATACACGGGTGTTGTTGCTCTCGCTCAAGGCGGGGAACTCGGGGTTGACGCTCACGTGTGCGTCGCACGTGGTGTTGATGGACCCGTTCTGGAACCCGTTTGTGGAGGAACAGGCGATGGACAGAGCACATAGAATCGGGCAGGAGAGGGAGGTTTACGTGCACAAGATATTGATTAGCGGGACGGTGGAGAGTCGTATTATGGAGTTGCAGGATCACAAGAAGAAGTTGGTGGGGGAGGCGTTGGATGAGAATGGAATGAAGAATGTGAGTAGTTTGAAGAAGAGTGAGTTGGGGTTTTTGTTTGGTTTGAATAGATTGAGTTAAAATTAATACAATTGATATCTCGCTTCGCTCGATATCAATTGTATTAATTTTACGAGTGATGGTCAAAATTAATATCGAGCGAGCGAGATATTAATTGAGTATGTCGAAAGAGTGACGGTTTGTTAATATCGAGCGAAGCGAGATATTAATGAGTGAGGTTATCAATACGGTACAAATCTTCGCTCAATATTAATTGAGTGAATACCAAAGAAAGACGGTCAAATATCGAGCGAAGCGATTGAGTGAGGTTATCAAGACAGGTAAGAATGTCAAGATTAATATCGAGCATCAGCGAAATTAATATCTCGCTTCGCTCGATATGAATTGAGTGAGCGAAATGAATTTCGGCGAATCGAGGTTATGATTGAGTGAGCAATTTCCAGATTGAAGATGGAGTGATGATAGAGCGAACTCACAAGTATTCAATGACGAAATTGATAATCCCGCTTGAATTAAGACTAAGAGCGATCATCTGTGAAGAATCTTATTTGACGCGCTATAGCTCATCACTGGAGATAAGTGAGGCACATTTGGTTTGACCAGACATGAAACCTTGTTCAATCGTTCCTGCACATCTGGAAACGACTTCTCCGTCATCTTTGGTAGATAATGACGGTGGTGAATCTGAAGCACCTCGTTCGTGATAACCCAACTTCTAATCATACTCACAATTTCGCTTCGCTCAATTGTTCGTGTCGCGTCTGGGTAAACAATGAGCGTGCTGATTGTTTATAGGGAATCATAGTGCTGTTATATTTTTGTAATGGAAGGTAATAGAGAATAGAGAACAATAATGAGCGAAGCGAATTGTTGTTCGAAAATAATGTAGACAAGAACAAGCGAATTGTAGTTGTGGATATAAAGAGCAAAGTGACGTTCTAAGTTGTGTAAGGGTAAGAATTGGTAGGGATTTTAAAAATGGAGGACCGAGAATAAGATGCAAGTTTTTCTCAAATTTTTGGAGAAAATTAGCACAATTATTAGAATCAGATTGATGAAGATTCGAAGAGTCAGGTGAATTGAACTAAGATTCTGACCATTCGGGTCATGCCTCATTCAACAACGATGAATAATCTTTTATCAATATAGTTTCAACATCAGATTAAAAGTCATTATAAATTCTTGATAAATGTTGCAGAATAGACTGAATTCGCCAGACATCCAAGTTTTGGTTTCTCAGTAAGTCAATTATACCCACAGAGTAGTCTCTTCAGGTTCCAGAAAGAATATTCTTGTCTTGCACCTACAAATTTTAATACTTTCCAATATAGTAGTGACGCAAAATCCTACAGTCTACTTCATTCTTCCTCTTTGATGTCTAGATATTTCTATATTACATGTTCTCAGTGTCACTATGAGCAGTGAGGAGGTTTCAGCGGTGGGTTTTGGAATGAGATGGTATGCAAGGGTAGTAAGGGGTGGTAATAGCGACTGGGAAGTTTTCCCAAGACGTTGGTCAACAGGGAAATATAAGACAGAGTGATCAAGTTTTTGAAATTCTGGTTACCTGTTTGGCCGCTTCTCATATCTTCTTGGGTTATCGAATCAAGCAAAGCTCAGTTTATTGATCTTTCTCAATTTCTCAACGTCACTTTATCATCTCAAGAAATCAAACAATTGAACATTGGCATTTCTCAAAAAACTTGCTTAATTTCTCAACTTGGCTCAACTGTCATCCTAAGAAATTCGAACAACTGAGCAAAACTCAGTTATTCTCAAACTATCGCCTAAGTAGTCGAACAACTGAGCTTTGCTCAGTTACTCAAACTATCACCTTAAGAAATTCCAACTGGCGAAGGAAATTCGAACAACTGGGCTTCGCCAGTTGTTCTCAAAATATCGCCTTTTTAAGCAATTCGAACAACTGAGCTTCGCTCAGTTGTTCTCAAACATCATTCACCGCAACTAGCAACTAGCAACTCGCTTCGCTCGTCGCTAGTTGCTAGTTGCTAGTTAACCCCTCATCCTCTTTATCTTCCCCAAATTCCTCACCCACTCCTCCTCCTCAATCTCCCCACACTCTGCCACCAACACCACCTCAAAGTCCACGCCAAACTTTGCGAGCGACCTGCACAAGTAAATCAACTGCAAAATCAACCCGTCTCTCAGGGTCTGCAAATCCAACTCCTCGTCGCCCAGCAACTGCGGCAATATCTCCCGCAACTCCGCCACCAAAAGCAGACACAACTCCATGATGAACTCCGTGATCACCAGCTCCTCCTGGGTGCTGAATATCGCGTGGTACACCGAAAGCGAGTTGAATATATGCTCCCTGTAAATCTCCACGTACCGCTTGAGGTACGTCAACTTATTTGCCTTGAGCAACGGCCGCAAGTGCGAGATCTCGTTGGTAATGAACTTGAACCGCAGATTAATGTACAATGCCCGGAGAAACGTGTCCTTGTCCACGTCCCCCCCCACCAAGTCGAGTTTGTTCAAAATTTGAAATATCTTGAGAATGTGACTCTGTTTGAGATTAGTGTTTAGAAGACGAACCAATCCTTTCACCATCATCTGGAGCTCTTCTTCAATGTGCTGGTTCAAAGCCTTGAACACCTCGAGTTTGGGGAACCGAATCACCAACAGTTTTGCAAAGTGTGATATTTCAAGTGCCTCCTGGTAATTCCCTTGGACTACACAAACTCTGCAAAGGGTGGGCAACTCCAAAAGATCGAGAATCGCATCGATGTTGGTGAGCACACTGTTGGATGTGTGGAGCGACTGGGTCATTTTTTCGGTGATGTTGACGTCATACTGCCTGGATGTCTGCGCGAGCATCTCGCCAAGCTGCTGATCCGCTAGCAGCTGCACTAGCCGCTGGGCCTTGTGGATATCGTCATTGATATCGATGATGAGATCACGATTATCGTTGGTAATTTGGCTGAGCTGAACACTGATCCCGCGCTGTTGCAGGTCCAACTCGGCAATCTCTTCAATTAATGTTCGTTTGGTACTGGTGGTGGTGGTGAAGGTCTCGGTGGATAAAAGGTCGTCGTTAACGAGGAGCTCCAGGAGGTAGGTTTCGACATTTTGTTTGAGGGTGGGGTCGCTGGAGAGCCGGGAAAGGAGGGTGGGGTCGATGCCGGAGGAGAGGGTGGAAAGGAGGATGTCGGACATTTCAACAATCGAGCGCAGCGAGATTGTTGTGAAAAGTTAAATTCAACAATCAATTCAATCAAACGTAAATTGTTTGATCCAAAAAATGTTTGTTGAAAAGTGACACAAAGACAATCGAGCGGGTTGTGGTGTACAATTTCGCTTCGCTCAATTTTACGTCTTGTAATTGAATACAGATTAGAACGATCGAGAGTGTGAGATTGTGGTTGCTTTTTCAATTTGTCAATTTTACTTACTATTCCCACATTCTCATTCCCGCTCAACTATTCATAAAATCGTACTTCAAATCATCGTGTTTGGTAAATTTTTGAGGATTGACTACGTAAATTGTACACTCACTCTTTCAGATACTATACTTGTTGATTTAAGCAAACTGCTAGAATGTGTAGCCCAGTTTGTGTGTAGCTATTTTGAAACCCACATCTCAGGTTGTATCAGAGTCCAGGGAATCTAGTCTTTTTTTTCAGTCCTATACAGACCTCACAACTTACTGATGTAAGAGTTGAGGTCGATTGTCAAGTACAATGTACTTGACAGCTGAGCTTGATATACCATCAAGGCTAAAATTCTGAGGAAATGCTTCCCAAATTGGTAGTATGGTGACTACTAGATGAGCATAGAGATGAGCAATTGTTTCCTCATTCGTTCTCAAATATCTTGCATAATTGAAGAGTACGCAAAATGTTGTATTGGTGTTAAGAAGAACGAATGATGAGCTTTAATGAGTGAACGAAAGTTCGCTCATTTTTTGTAGGTTCGATCATTGGTTGTATGTTTTTTGCTCATAAGATCGCTTCTATTTTTCGCAGCCATTTTCGCAGCCACGAATACCCAACCTGTTTTACTCGAATGAAGTATAGACTGTGACTGCCTACTTGAAGCGTTTCCGAATTAGCCGTTAACATTTAAGAATTTACAAGAGTTCCAAGAATCTCAGTTACTGTCATTACTCTTTCGTTTGAGAAGAAAGTGAGAAAGTACTGATGGAAATAAATTGAGTAGCAAATGAGTAACTTTCGGAATAGTCGTTTGACTTGCGACTAATATTTGTAAATCTGCTCGTTCACCTAACAAATGCATTATTGAGAACAGACTGAGAAATTAAAATAAGTGAGAGGTTGGGCTGATTGAGTCATGTTGAAGGGTGTTCATACATCGAGAGTCAACTAAGTCTTCAGACTACAAATCAAATCTCACAGATTTAGCAAATGAGGGTAGCTGCTGCCTAACTACTTGTACTGTGCAGACTTCTCGCTTAACTGCTGGTAAATAACAATCGAACGTTAGACTACCAAAAAAGATCTAGATTGAAAATAGAGGATGAACTAAAGATCAGAGACTGAAGATCAAGATCTGAACTTAACAATTTCGTTTCTACTGTGAAAGCTATTATCAATTTTCCAGAAGTTACGACATCTGACCTCAATTTTGCAGTTACTAGAGGAGAATACACTTTGATTTTGCTTGTACTGAAATCTGAATACTAAAATCGCTTCTTGTACTGAGATCTGAATACGATGAGCGAAGCCAATCTATTCTTACCCATTCTCATCAACTTTCTTCATTTTCGCATATATTGCAAAGTTCGCATAGATTCGCTTCGCTAATCTATGCTCATCTATGCTCATTTCGCTCGCTCAATAACTTTTTTGCAGCCAGCGTACATTTCATACCGACACTACAAACTACAACATCCACTTCTCCCCAACCACAAAACTTCATGATTTGGTATTTGA
Organism: Kodamaea kakaduensis; assembly: GCA_030558435.1. NCBI lineage: Eukaryota > Fungi > Ascomycota > Pichiomycetes > Serinales > Debaryomycetaceae > Kodamaea > Kodamaea kakaduensis. The sequence goes on from JAJMSN010000058.1 coordinate 35,044, forward strand.
ACATGTTGATCAGGCCATACTAGAGAACATAGGCAAATTCTTGAATTGTCAAAATAAATATGGGAAGGTGGTTTTTGGTAGGGGTAAGCGGGTATGAGAATTACGCTGAAATCGTAGTTAACATGTTTTTAGTACATGGTCTGAAGTAACATGGTCTGAAGCTGTACACTCAAGATCTCACTATAAAGAATCCTGTCTAGTCTTAACTTTCTACATTTCTCATCATTTTCATGTATTTTCTAGATCATCAAGATAGTTGACTGTTTTATTTGGCATTGCAAATGCAGGTACCTGCAAATTCGCTTCATCTTGCTCGTTCATAGATGGCAAATTCGTATCTGGGTTTGCTCGTAGACAAATGCGCAGACGTGCGAAGCGAGTCTGCTTCTACAACTTCGCAGTTCATTTTGTACAGATTAAAAGTCAATTAGGATACAATAGATTAAAAGTCAATTTAAAGCTGAACAGATTAAGAGTCAAGAACTATCAGCAATCAACAAACAGTCATCTCATCAAGCTCCTAAATCTTTCCAAAGTTGAAGCAAATTGATAGATTAAGAGTGGTCATTCCATTGTGAGTCAAAGCTTTACAGAGTAAGAATTGATTTGGAAAATAAGTCAGATTAAGAGTCAAATTCTTCGCTCACAGATTAAGAGTCATTCATAATCATGAATGGACAGACTGAAGTGAGTTTTTAACGATATAAGAGGCACTCAGTTATACGCATTAAGAATCAGAAAACAAATGGTTACGCTCAAATTTGAATCCAACAAGAGTTGAAATACATCGAGTCGTTTCATTATCCAACACTAACAGTGTAAATTTACATGTTAAGTTATCACTTTATTACAGATTAGGTATCAATTGTTACAGGTTAAGTTATCACTAGTTTACAGGTTAAGTTATCGCCTGTCAGCTCAAGGATGTATCAACAGTTTAATATTCCAACACTTTGCTGTACTTGCTTCTTCTTCCTCTTGGAGAAGCTAATTTGGCCTATTAAACTGTATTGACATGTGAACCTGAAGAACAGCCCAAAGTAATATACTAAAATGCCTAACATCTACGCTAATTATTGCAACGAAAGAAATAACTGCACTTAAATACCTATTGCCCTACACTCAATCAAAGTATTAGAGTATCATCACTTGAAGAACTTCAAGTATTCAATCACTTTTTAGGAACTACAAACAAATTCGCTTCGCTCATTTGTTTGTAGAATTTGGTATCATTTGGAACAAATTCGCTCCGCTCATTTGTTCCAAATTACTTTTTCATCAACATGGAAGGCTTGTTTTTCAACATCAACAACGGCTACGTCGAAGGAGTTGTCCGCGGCTACAAAAGCGGGCTCCTCGTTTCCAATCAGTACGTCAACCTCACCCAATGTGACAATCTCGAGGACCTCAAGCTCCAGTTGTCGGCCACCGACTACGGCAACTTTCTTGGTTCCTACAACGGTCCATTGTCCACGCTGGTTTTGCAGGACTCGCTCTCCAAGAAGTTGTACCAGCAGTTCCAGTACATCAGGTCCAACAGCGCCGGTAAATTGCACAAGTTTCTCGACTACATCACTTATGGCTACATGATTGACAATGTTGCCTTGATGATCACCGGTACCATCCACGAAAGAGACAGAAGCGAGATTTTGGCCAAGTGCCACCCCCTTGGCTGGTTCGACACGCTCCCAACCCTTTCTATTGCCACAGACATCGATAGTTTGTACAACACCGTGTTGATTGACACTCCATTGGCGCCTTTTTTCAAAGGGTGTTTGAGTGCCGAGGACTTGGACGACTTGAACATTGAGATTGTGCGCAACAAACTCTACAAAAACTACCTCGAGGCATTCGCCCAGTTTGTCGAGGAGTTCGACAGCCCTGACAAGGACATCATGCTCAGAATGTTGAATTTTGAGGCCGACAAGAGGGTGCTCAACATCGCAGTCAACTCCATGAACAACCCGGAGTTGACCGTCGACATCAAACTGTCCTTGTTCCCGGAACTCGGCAAGTTGTACCCGACCTACCACGCACAATTGGCAGCGGCTGAGGACGTGGAACAGTTGAAGCAGGTGGCTGATACCGTGGCTGAGTACCAGGACTTTTTCAGTGAGACCGAGGACAAGACCTTGGAGGACTGGTTCTATCTGTTGGAAATGAACTACTGTAAGAATGCCTTCACCCAGCAGTTCACCATGGCGACGGTGTGGGCGTGGTTGAGGTCCAAGGAACAGGAGATTAGAAATATTACTTGGATTGCGGAGTGTATTGCTCAGAATCAGAAGAATAGGATTGAGAATTATATCTCTGTTTACTAAACATTGTTATTGTTAGTTTACTGGAAGAACGAGTCCCCATCTGGAGAGACTGTAGAACAGTCAGATCTCGAGACAGACATTAGAAGAATAGTAGTAATAAAATACAAGAGTTAAGTTAGTAAAGTGGACACAGTGAGCTGAATATATTTATTAGTATACAATGCAATTTACTAGACAATTGAGCGTAGCGGAACAATCCCGCTGCGCTCGATTGTTCAATCAAATATCGGGAATTGACGTAGTGAGGTAGCTTTTGCGAAATGGTTTGAACTTTAGATTGAACAGGAAACTGATTGAACATCAATGTTGATAATTGTGAGTATGCTCCGTTTGATCTATCAAGAGTTGATCGTTTTGGTATCAAAAATTGAGCGAATAGATTGTTTGGAGCTTTTCCTATGCTCCATTGTTGGATTACCTTCGTTAGAGTTGAATGAGCGTAGAGATCGTTCCATAACGTTGTTTAGACGCTAACACCAGCCCGTTAATTTTCTGGTCCACGAAAATGAGTGACTATTGTTAGATCAACTTTTGACGTTAGGGCCTCTATTAAAATAGTCAACTGTGCCTTCGACCAGTAATTTATGGAAATGTAGTTGACTTGTGGTGGACGGATAGCCAGTTGATGTTGTGTAACGGTGTTTGTGGATGTGACCCTGGCTTTGGAGTGAGGTTCTTGGTAAAGAAGGACCTGAGGTGTCCACGTATTTAGAATTGATTACTTGATTGTTTTAGAGAGAAGGTGCAATTGAATCAAGACTTTATTTTCTAACAGCCTTCTCAATATGCCTGTCAAATAAAGTCCTCAATCCTCAATTGTTTTCACCCCTATGCTGTATTCACATTGCATGCATTTTCCATCCTTGAACGATTCGCATATTCTGTACTGAACAAGTGAATGCTCTACTTCACATATTCTTAATTAAGCGAAGCTAGATTGTGATCATATGGCTCTTCAGTTCATTTCCTCTTTATGATCATTCAAACAATCGAATGTAGCAACCATTCTCAATAGTACTTAGTTCTTGATTGTTTCATTCTTCGAACAATTTCCTCATAATTCTCAGTTCTCGATTGGTTCACTCTTCGACAATTTCCTCAATAGTTCTCAATAGTCTCTTTATGCCCATTCGAACAATTGAGCGAGTTGTTCTCAATGGTCTCTTTATGCTCATTCCAACAATTTCGCTTCGCTAATATAGTAGTAGTTCTCAATGGTCTCTTTATGCTCATTCCAACAATTTCGCTTCGCTAATATAGTAGTAGTTCTCAATGGTCTCTTTATGCTCATTCCAACAATTTCGCTTCGCTAATATAGTAGTAGTTCTCAATAGTTCCCTTTATACTCATTCGAACAATTTCGCTTTGCTCAATTGTTCTCAACTGTTCTCATCAGAGGAACAACGGCACCTCCACCCCCTTCGCCGTATCCTGCACCTCCACATTCCTAAACGCTGAAAACGACAACGGTTCTCTTGTCTCCTCTCTTCCCTCCCCCCTTTCCTCCATTTCCTCCCTTTCCCCCACATACTCATAACTCTCATCAAACCCCACTGGATTATCCTCATACTCCGTCTCCAACATATGAAACGTGATCAACGTCCCCGAGTACCCCGGCATTTGGTGGTTCTTACAAAGAAGCTGCACCGATAACACCCCCCGCAAATCCTTCAAGAGCTTGCACTTTGTCGAGAGCTTCACTGCCCTAAAGATCTTGCTAAAGATGGAAAAGTTGTAGCATGTATTCACACTCGAGTTCACCGGCACCATCTCCCCTTTGTGTTGTTCATAAATTTGTATGCGTTCCAACACGGTTTTTTCATTGGGGTATATGAGTTTCAGGTTGCCAATAGGACCTCGAGATACAAAGTTGAGGTCGTTTTTGTGAAGAACCACTCCTCGTACGCCTCCTTTTTCTCCTCTTTCTCTTTCTCTTCCTACTCCACCCCTTCGTACTCCTCTTCCTTCATCTCTTCCTATTTCTTTTCCTACCCTTCCTCCCCTCCTATTCCTTTCTCTCTCTCCCAACCTGTACACCTCATTCAGCACGTTAATAAACAAATCCACAGTATTTATCTGGTGCAAGTCCGCCAACAAGTTTGCAAACACCTCACTCCTCAATATCAACTCGTACTGTATGGCACTGTGGTCCACTAGCAAATTCTCTGCCTGGTCCTCCGGAAACGCCATATCCAAGTAAAAGGTCAAAAACTCCAACTTTTCACTCACCAACAGGTCCTCGAACTCAATCACTAGCGGGTGGCCCTCTCCAGCATAGGTAATGTAGCAAGTTACGGGGTCTGTACCCTTTTTCGGGGCCGATACCGAGGCAAAGGACTCGCTAACAAGAGCTAGGTCGATTCCAAGCAGAAGGTCTTCGGAACACGAGTAGTTGGAGAAGAGCGAGGGTTCAACAAATATTTGCACATTGCACACATGGTTGTGTTCAGTGTAGAAGGTGATGCCAGTGGGGCGTATGACCATGAGGGCTTGGGAGCTAAGGGATGTGGCGGACGAGAGGACATCGGAGAGGTGTTGGATTTGGGAAGTGCAGGCGTGGAAGCCGGGGTGTTCGGTGACAAAGAGGGACATAACTCAAACAACGCAAACACGAGCGAAGCGAGTGTTTGAGTTGTTCCCCAAAGAATTTCAAACAACGAGCAAACAACGAGTAAACAACGAGCGAAGCGAGTTGTTTGTTAGTTGTTTGTTGGGAGTTGTTTGTCACTAAAGATTGACCAAACAACGAGCGAAGCGTTGTTATCAAAGATGACCAACGAAGAACCAGTGAAGCGTTGAAGAACCAAGTTCAGTCCCAATCAGCGAAATAAGGGCCACAATGAACAAAGTAGTTCTTGAGGAAGACTGTAATCGATCAGCTATTGAATGACCAAGAATGAACAATCCAAGAAATGCTTGTTTAAAAACCAGCAAGTGACCTCTATTGAAGCAGCACCTTTATAAAACGATCACCAAAAGTTACCTCTTGAAGCAGCGCCTTTAAAACGAAGACAAATTAACCAAGCAGCTTGTACGCCCAAGTACCTCTATGACCTCTTGGTAACCTCTATGAAGCAAACTTCTTAGTAACCTTTATAAGCAAACCTCTTTGAAAATTAACTTGTCTTTTCAACGAGCAACAAAACCTCAAAGCGCCAGGAAACTTTTTCACTGGAAAAACACAATTCCACTTCCTTGGTCACTGAAAAAAACAATTCCACTTGGTGTTCTCTGAAAAACACAATCTCCACTTGGTTGGTTCCTTTTTCTCAGGTCCGTTATTTTCACACTTCTTCACTCAGTTATTTTCAGTTATTTTCGTTATCTTCACAGTGATGAGACAAACAGACGTCAAACCACTAAAAGAAAGACCAAAAGACACCAAAAGAAAGACACCAAAAGACCAAAACAAAGACCAAACAACACAAAATACACCAACAAAATAGTCTGTACCTTCAAATGCAAGTGAACCAAATGTTGAACCAAATGTTGAACCTGCAATAAAGTTGAACTTGCAATAAAATTAAACCTAAATTGAACCTTCAAACCTTAACCACCGGTGAACTCGTTAAACTCGTTGACCTTCAGTCTTCCCAATATTCAACCTTCAAATCTTAATCTTGTACCTTCCTTAGTGACTTCAAAATTTTAATTGACTGTCCAGTGCCCCCTTAACCTTAGTCTACGTAGCCAATGTCTTCTCACAGTAGCCAATGTCTAGTCTCTCAGTAGCCAATGTAGTCTCTCAGTAGCCAACGTCTACTCTCACAGTATGTACTTCGATCAGTGAACAAGGACTCAACTATCAAACCAACTAATCTACTGACTATCAGTTAGCAACAAAGAACGCCTGTTTTTTGTTGCAGCCAAAAACAATATCCATCGGTTTCACAAAAAGTTACAAAGTCAAGTCAGAATTGAGTCACCCAAAACTACACAGGCTACACAGGCTACACATGCTACTACGTATGCCTACACATGCCTACACATACCTACACTTGCCTACACTTGCCCTTACTACACATGCTCATCACATGTGTTTTAGAAGGTATTTGTATTAAGCAAAGGTCATTACAGCTTTGTAGTGTACGGCTGGCATGACTAAGCCACTTCTCCAGTTTTTGCAGCAGATTATTTCATCTGTTAAAGTTGCTCATCCCTTCTCATTTAGTCGATCTTACATCACCACTAAGAACTTACTAATACTAACTAACTCACTAATAACTAACTAATAACTAACTAATAACTTACTACTAATAACTTACTACTAACTACTCACTCGCTTCGCTCGTTCGTAGTTCGTATACTCTTTGTGACACTTTTATCCTCTTCACAACCACCTTATCGCATTGACTACACCCCTGGCATCATCCACATCCATTCCATTGTGCGTACACCTTCTATATCGTTTTCTGTCTCGATTGTGCCATCGAAGAAAGGCACAAGTGAAGGGATAAGGCACATCGAAGCAGACATCGAAGCAGACATCGAAGCAGACAATTAGAAGCAGACAATCAGAGCGATTGTCTGCTAGCAGAAGAGGAATAGGAAGAGTATGGAAGGTAGTACACAGAAAAAGAGGAAGTATTGGAAGTATTGGAAGTATTGGAAGTGTTATCGAAAAAGTACCAGCAACCCATCCCCACGTTTGTGTTTCATACATCCACAAGTATTGTATCTATTGTACTATCTATTGTACTACTACTAAATCTACTAAATCTACTAAATCTAATCCTAATATGTCTATATATACCTATACACCTTTATCTTCTCTAATATATCCTCTTTTATATCTATATATACCTATATATCTACAATCTCTGCTCTGCTCGGCTCCTTATAAAATAATCCTTGGCAAAAACACTGCAAAAAACAAGTTATGCTCAAATGGTGTGGGCACAGTTAGAAGTACGTATACAAGGATCTATGAGGTTCTGAGATGATGTTATGATGGTGAGGGAAGTCACTGATGTTCTTAACTCTAGTGGTGGCAGTAGTACTGCTACTACTACAACCGCTACTGTTACTACCACTGCTACTACAACTACTACAACTACTACAACTACTACAACTACTACAACTATTACAACTACTACTACTACTACTACCACTGCCACTGCCACTGCTACCGCTACCGCCAGCTCTACGCCATTCTACGCCGTTCTACCGTTCTACGGTTCTACTACTACCGCCATTGCTCCGCCTTTACCACTTTGAATGACTCTCCTGACTAAATGATGAGTTGATAAATGACTTGATAAATGACTTGATAAATGAGTCGATAAACGTTGTATGGTCATATATGGAGCTGTACAAGGAGTTTTGACCAAATGACTTACCAAGTGAGTCGAACATGAAGTAGCATCCGACTGGTCATCACTAAAACTACCACTTGTGTACTAATATTGGTACTGGCACTGAATATTTACACTTGATTACTAGCACTAGCGGTAGTTATCTACTAAGGGACATCTACTAAAGGGGACATCTAAAGTGGCCATCTACAAAAAGTAGTGACCTCATGTGCTATGTCAACTTTTGTTTGTGTCTGCACTTCAATTAATTAAAGGATTCATTGGCATTTAATCTTAGCAGCTCGTCTCGCAATTGATTCCCTTGACGTCATCTTGACAACTCGCTTTGTTGAGCAGTTGACATTTCATCTTGACATCTTGACATCTTGACATCTTGACATCTTGACATCGTGACATTGTGACATTGTGACATCTTGGCATCTTGGCATCTCCATCTCATCTTAACAACTCGGTTCGCTCGTTGTTAAGTTATCTCAACTCGCTTCGCTCGTTGTACTAACTCCAGGTCGACAAAGCCCACGTAGCCTACGCTTGTGTAGGCATATTCAGTACAATCTTTTCCCTCCTATCACTTTTTGTTAAAGAAAAATTATACATTGGTGAAGCCACTGTGGCCACCATTGCCGGTCTCATTCTCGGCCCCCATTGTCTCAATTGGTTCAACCCACTTACATGGGGTAACACCGAGTACATCACCCTTGAAATATGCCGTATTGTCCTTTGTATCCAGATTGTTGCTGTGGCGGTCGAATTGCCCCGCAAGTACATGAAGAAACACTGGCTTTCCGTTGCCATATTCCTTTTACCCGTCATGACTGTTGGATGGTTGGTTGTTGGGCTCTTTATCTGGTGCCTCATCCCCCATTTCAAGATTGCAGATGCCCTTCTCGTTTCCGCGTGTGTCACTGCCACCGACCCTATTTTGGCTGCTGCTGTGGTTGGTAAGGGTAAGTTTGCCGAGCGTGTTCCTGGCCATCTTCGTAACCTTCTTTCCGCCGAATCTGGGTGTAATGATGGAATGGCCTTCCCCTTTATTTTTTTATCGTTGAATCTTATCACACACTCCGGTCACGCTGGTGAAATTATCAAGGAGTGGTTTCTCATCACCATTTTATGGGAGTGTGTATTTGGCTGCTTCCTTGGTGTGGTGATTGGGTTCATTCTCCGCAAGGCTGTCAAGTTTGCCGAAAGCAAGAACCTCATTGACCGTGAATCCTTCCTTGCGATTTTCGTCTTCATTGCCTTTAATTCTGCTGGTATTGGTGCCATGTTGGGAGTCGATGATCTTCTTGTGTCGTTTGCGGCCGGTACCTCGTTTGGATGGAACGGTGTATTTGCTGAAAAGACCGAGGAGTCGCATGTTTCTACGGTGATTGATCTTTTGCTCAACTTGGCGTTTTTCGTCTACTTTGGTGCCATTGTGCCGTGGGCCACCTTTAACATGGGCCACATTGGATTGAATGTGTGGCGTTTGATTATTTTGGCGATTGTCATTATCTTTTTGAGACGTATCCCCGCTGTGTTGGCGCTCAAACCCATTACTCCGGACCTCAAGTCGTGGAGAGAGGCGCTCTTTTGCGGTCACTTTGGACCTGTGGGTGTTGGTGCGATCTTTGCGGCCATTTTGGCAAGACGTAACCTCGAAGAGTTTGTGGAGGAGGAGTTTGCGTTGGACGATTCAGTCGTTGACGGACACCCCCACGAGCTCTTGATTGCCACCATTTGGCCCATTGTGTGTTTTGTGGTGATCACGTCGATTGTTGTGCATGGATCATCAGTTGCAGTGTTGACCTTGGGTAAACGACTCAATAGAATGGCCATCACCATGTCGTTCACCACCACCAATACCCAGGACCAGGGTCCTACTTGGATGTCGAGATTACAGAAATTGGACAAGGTCCTGACGTCGTTCTCGCTCCATGACATGGACAACACCGATGTTGAGTCGCAGTCGCAACATCCTCCACTCTCGCAGTCCAACACCATTGAAACTAGTGGAATCAAGGTGAGACCCGCGGGTGGTGCAAAGAGAAAGAACCGTCGTGGTAAGTCAAGAACCAGAAACCAATTGGATGACGAACACAGACCACAGGCAGAGTTCTTGCAGTTGGGTAAATCGAGCCATGCACCAGATAAGGAGGAGTATGATGAAAAGTCTAGAATTGAGGATAATGAGTACTCCAAAGAGCTGGAGAATAGCGACCCGCTGAAATTCGACTCTGATCGTAACTCGCACTCCATCATGATTCCTCTTGATGAAGAGACGAATGATGCGCCATTGCCCAATGTACCGGCACAGGCGTACCAGGATGGGTCCCAGATTGTTATTGAAGATAATCAAGGAGAAGTTATTGAGACCTTGGACACCAAACAGGGCAAGATGGACAAGTTTGCAGAGGATCTCCAGAATGAAGTGGCTGGTAATCCCCGCAGGAATAGTGTCGGGTCATACAACTCGCTTCGTCGCAAGATTTCGCAGTACTCGTCGATTGACGAAGAGTCCTCGAGTTCGAAGCACGGGTCTGAGAAGCTGGCCCGGAAACGCAAGGCGTATGTCAAAAAGAACGATCCTCTGCACCGTAAGGTGTTTGCTCACCAGTGTGACGATATGATTTACATTGAGAATGAGGATGGAGAGGTGATTAGACGGTACAAGGTGAATCGTCACACCAAGGAGCCAGCTAGCCGGAACCGTTCGCAGAGTATTGTGGGCAAAGCATTGTCGTTGGTGGGTATCAAGCCCGAGAAGGAGACTGTGTCACCGCAGTTCTCGCCGGATATGGAGAAGGGCGATGATAATTTGTTGACTGTACACTGCAAGGACGAGGGGCAGAATGTGGACGAGAAGACCAAGACGCGGATTGAGCGCAAGTTGGCAAACATGTTGACGAGTGGGGCCTCGGATAAGGAGCCGATGAATATTGGAGCGCCGGGTTCGTCGTCGCAGAGGAAACAGAGTAGGGTGTTGGACTTGGAGGATGAGCCGAAGGAGGAGACTGAGGTGGAGAGGAAGAGGAGATTGGCTGCGTTGGGTGAGAGTAGGAGGAATGAGAGTGATGAGGAGGAATAAACAACGAGCACAGCGGACACTCGAGCAACTCACACGAGCGAAGCGAGTTGTGAGTGCGAGTTGTGAGTGTCCGTTGATGTGAGTTGTGATTCCGAGCAGAAGCAACAGCAACAGCAACGAGCACAACGAGAACTCACAGCGAGCAAATCGAGTTGTGAGTGGAGTTGATGTGAGTTGTGATTGAAGGAGCGAAGAGCGCAAGTACAATAACGAGCAACTCACAACGGGCAACTCACAACAACTCGCTTTGCTCGTTGTGAGTGCGAGTTTATTTGAGTTGTGATTCCAGATAAGCAGCAAGGAGCACACAACGAGCAAAGAGAGTGAGTAGTTGTGAGTGGAGGAGTGAAGAGCACATATACAACTTGCAATAACGAGCGAAGCAAGTTGTAAATTTTGAGTGAAGATATTTGTTGTGAGTTAGAATCAGTTTGACCACAACAACTTGCTTCGCTCGTTGTTGTTGTTGTGTGGAGATTAGGTCAACCACAACTCGCTTTGCTCGTTGTTGTAGCGAATCTATCGGTGAGCATAATAGATGGTTGAAGGCTGCAGCACCGAGGTATTCCCGCTTCATTCTCTGTTTCACTGGGGGCTTAGATCCCAGGAGTAGACTAATTAGACGGACAATTCTAGCATGAATATAATAATTGACGGTTGTAGAGCAACGAGCGAAACAACGAGCGAAGCGAGTTGTTTTAGAGATAGGGGGAGTGAAAAAGAGAGGACTGAAAAAGAGGACTGAAAAAGAGACTGATAAAGAGAGGACTGAAAAGAGTATAATTTGGAGAAGCTAATACTGATTACGACTACAAAAATTTTTGATTCTTTGAGGAAGCAGTTGACTATTCTTATCATGGTACGTTAAATCGCTCATCTAATTGTCCTTATCATGTATCCATTAGATACGCTTCGCTCATCTAATGGCTCGGCGTTTTCCGCTGTGGGTTCTGTGACGCCACGTGATCTCACAAGCGAACACCACAGGATTCACTGGCATAACTTTGGGACACCCCTGCAGGTTCTAGAAGGTGATGAGTGAAGATCAGGTATGTCTATCTAACGATAGAGCAGGTGTAAGACAAAAAGAAGAAAAGACACTAGAAGTAACAGAAGTAACACTAGAAGTAACACTAGAAGTAATACTAGAAGTAACACTAGAACATTTGAATACACTACAGCACTACAACCCTGGAATTACTCGCTCAGTCAAAGCCTTCCGGATTTATTAACTGAATTGGACAATTGCTAATTGCTGGAATGTAATGAAACGGTAAGTGTGGCATTCCCACTCAGGTCGTCTATTTTCGAAGTAGAAAAGAAGAAGTCGCACCGGGTATCACAGTACGTGCCCTAGTGACAGAATGCTGTTACCATAGAACAGAATAACGTTCACCATGACTTCTTCACACCCCATGTTGAAAGTGTTGATTTTGTGTAACTGTGGAACTGTGGATTGTTGCAGCCATTATTGCAGCCAGAGAATTTTTCACTATGACGCGATACAAGTTATAAAAGAGAGTTGAAGGAGTTGAGTTGGTCGGCAGTCTAGTCAATTAGATTCTAGTTAATTAATAATTACAGTCTAGTCAGTCTAGTCAATAGTCAATTACAGTCTACTCAGTCTACTCAGTCTTCTCAGTCTACTCAGTCAGTCAATTACAAGACAAACTTCACTCCTATGACTACCAAAAAAGCCGAAGTTACTGTTGAAGCAGAATCGCTTGACCTTGAGAGCACCGAGGAAAAGTCATTTGATCATGTTTTCCGGGACCCCAAGGTCGCGGACCATTACCGTGAGATCTACGAAAAACACGAGTACGAGTGCCGTCACCTCTTTGACCCCGAACTCACATGGACCAAAGCCGAGGAGCGCAAGATCACCCTAAAAAACGACTGGTACGTTGCATTCTGGGCATTCATGATGTTCACGTCGCTCAACTTTGACCGGAGTAACCTCAAACAGGCACTTTCTGACAATTTCCTCAAAGACCTCCATATGACCACCAACCAGATGAATATCGGCAACACCATCAACCTCGTGTGCTTTTTGGTTGCAGAACTCCCGTCTCAGTTGATCTCCAAGAAATTGGGCGCAGATGTGTGGATCCCCACGCAAATGTGTTTGTGGAGTTTCATCACCATTTCACAGGCCGGGCTCAAAAACGTCCATGGATTTTATGCCACCAGAGCACTTCTTGGACTCTTTCAAGGGGGATTCATTTGCGATGTCTGCTTGTGGATGAGTTACTTCTACGACAACAAGGAGTTTCCGGTGAGATTATCGATATTCTACATTTCATTGCCCATGACAACTGTATGGTCTTCACTTTTAGCCTTTGCATTGTTGAAGATTAAAACGGCTTCGCACCCAGAAGGCTGGAAATGGTTGTTTATAGTGGAAGGACTCTTTACTCTTTTGATGGGATTGGCATCGTACTTTAAAATGCCTGCTTCAGTGGTGGACACAAAGGCTTGGTACAGAAAAAAGGGGTGGTACACCGAACGTGAAGAACGTATTTTAGTGAACAAAATCCTCAGGGACGACCCACAAAAAGGAGATATGAACAACCGAGAACCCGTTGGATTAGGAGAACTTCTAAAAGCACTTGGAGACTACGACCTAATTCCCATTTACTTGGTGAGACTTTTCTCGGAGTTTTCGTCCATGACAGTTTCCAACTACCTCCAAATCACACTTCGGTTAATGGGTTTCAGTACATTTAAAACAAACGCATTGACCATTCCGTACAATGTGCTTGCGGTCTTCACCATGTTTGGAGTCACGTACTTTGCACGCCTCGTGAAAAGCACGTCGATGGCACTTTTGGTGGGTCCCGTGTGGGCAGTGGCATGTTTGATCCCGTTGCGGTGGTGGCCGGAGGCCCAAAAAAACGTTTGGGGGACGTATGCGCTATTGACGGTGCTTTTGGCACATCCTCCGGCGATATTGGCCATCAGTTGGTGCTCGGCCAACTCAAACTCGGTGAGAACAAGGGCGGTTTCGAGTGCTTTGGTGAATATATGCGCGCAACTCGCGGCCATTATCAGTGCAAATATTTACCGTGATGACGATAAACCATTGTACCACAGGGGGAATGTGGACTTGATTGGGCTCACTTTTGCGGCAATTGCAGCTTGTTTGATAGCAAGAGCGTATTATCCGTGGAGAAATAGACAGAAGGAGAAGAGGTGGGAAAAGATGAGTAGGGAGGAGCAGGAGAGGTATGTTTTGGAGACGACAGATGAGGGGAATAAGAGGTTGGATTTTAGATTTGAGCACTAGCGAACGAGCACACAGCGAGCGCAGCGAGCGTGTCGTTCGCTAAGGGACGAAAGAAAGCACTTACTGCAAAAATAAATAGGATTAGAAAAGTATTAGAGATACTGAGTAGTACTAAATAGTAGATAGACTAAATAGTACTAAAGACTAAACAGTACTAGAAAATACTATTTATGATCTACCAGAAACAATACTAGATGTACTAGAACTATTCTATTATCATATAGTAACCTATTTTTTTGGCTGCAAATGCATTTTTTTCGGCTGCAATTGTCCCAGATAGGCAATCCACTCGATTGAATAGAAGTAGGATCCTCAACAGATTATCTCTCTAAGAGAGCATGAAGGGTTAGGGTGGGAAGTCACCTTAGAGCTTCAGTAGCGGTAATGGAACGATGACATAATGAAAATTGTCCAAATTAGCTTCTGGTCCTGGTTGGCACTGTCTCATAACACTTCACTTGAACCATTATCTTTTAGTTAAAGGTGATGATAATGCATTGAAAGGCCACTCCTTCAAACCTAATAGAGCCTAAATGCTACCAACCTTCCTCACTACTTTGCTACTTTGCTACTTTGACTAGTTCCTTCTCTGAATGAACTTCATCTTGAACTCTTGAAGTTCTATCAACTCACTCAACAACTCGCTTCGCTCGTTATTTCGCTGGATTAGCGTAACTTTCATACCGAGAAGTCAATGAACGATTCACTTGTTCACCACCAATACCTCTCCTGACTCTGTACTCACTCAATCAACAGAAAACATCAACATCAACATGTCCATGTTATTAAACTCTCGATAAAGACCCTGGAAGGTACTTTTTGGTAGGGCTAAGCGGGTATGAGATTTACGCGCACGATTGAGCGGAGCAATTGTGGGTGAATTGATGTTCCTTTGATGTGCCAATTTTAGGAGTTGTTGTGATAGTATGAGAAAATAGATATGATAGAGTACTATGACACAACTTGTACATTTACATTTCCAAAATCAGTGGAAGTTTCAAAAGCGGGTTAAATAGAACTCCTGTGCTTGGTGTTGCAGTGCTGAGTGAACTGATCATGAAATTTTCTCGCTCTGAGAAGACTGATTCCATGAATGACAATGATAATGTGTAGCAGCTACTTCACCTCTCCTGACTCTTAATCTGTGCACATCTGACTCTTAATCTGTGGCTGCGAAAAAGGCCGCGTCAATAGTAAGTACAGGAGAAATCCAAGCATTCGCTCCGCTCATGCTTGAGATGAGCAGTGCTTATGGTGCTACATAAGACATACCGAAATCGCTTGAATCTTACACTTTTTCATTTTCATCGAGTAGGGCAATATTTCCCACTCACAATCGAAGCGGGTTGCTCAAAATTCCACATTATTCACCATCTTCGCTCGATTCCCACAAGCTCGCTCACTCACCCAACCCACTCATTCATCCAAGTGTCAGGGAGTACTCAGTTGTGTGTACCTTAATTACTTTTTGTACTAGGTATTAAGCAAAGTGGCTAGATAAGAATGTGTAGCTCAGTTTGTGTGTCTAGATAATCTGTCAATAGGTTCCACATCAGGTTCTTCTATAATCTAGGACTACCAAAAGACACCCAAAATTGAATTACACCACCTCGTTAGTTTGTCCAATTCTAGATGCTTACCGGTGTGAAGCATAACTTGCACAACCGGTGTGAAGCATAACTTGCACTCTTTAGCATTGAGATATAGTATATATTTTACTGTTTTTATTAAAACTCCATTCATTTTTTGTGAAATTGTCGATCTTGAGGTACTTGCACCTTCACTGTCAGTGGTCTGTAACATTTCTACACTTGAGTATCTTATCTGACCTCTTTTCTTTAACTAACAACTGAACTCGTCCCATTTAGTCAATGCCTCTCATGTGTACATGTACGGTTCACCACCACCAGCCCAGCAAATATCATCCATCATCAGATGTGTATTTCAGAAAGTACTGTAGTGTCAGTTGAACCGATCCCCACCTTCCTAATTCGGCGATTTTAGATCTCCACTTTTCGCAAAACAGCTGTGAAGGTAGGTTCTAAAAGCACAAGTTTATAAGTACTCGGCAGTTTCTAAGTATAGAGGAGTATAATATGGCAGTATGTATAGGAGTATAGCTATATAAAATAGTCAAGTATAGAGGATTATAATTATATAGATTAGTCGAAGTATAGCAGTCTACATTAAACAAGACTTCACAAATTCTACCACAATGAGAGTACTCACAACAGAGTCATTGATTCACAATTGAGCTGAGAACATATTTGAAGTAATTGGGAGTGAATAACACAATTTCGCTGCGCTCAATTGTGAGAATTCGCTCAATTGAGCTCGATCATCTTTTTTCACTCCAATTTCGCTCCGCTTAATTGTCGTTCAATTGTACTTCCTCGGATGACACTCCACGACAACTACGCACTCGCGCTCAAACTATTCGCCTCCAAGAACTTCCCCAAGTCCTACGCGCTCACATGCCAGTCGCTCCAAGAAGCCACGGCTAACTTTCTGGCAAACCCCACCCTTTTCGTCAAGATTGCGAGTCTCTACCTTGTGCAAGTGGGCACCTTTCTCAACGACGACATCATGACCCCCCTGGACCGCAGTTACGTGATCAATGCACTTCGATCCAACGAGATGATGGACGAGTGGATCCAGATGTTTGGCGGGCTCGAAGACGTGCCACTGGAGCTCCTCTGCAACTACCATCTTGTGTTCCGCACCCAGCAAGCGACGCTATTAAACGACGAACCCACCCGCGCAAAGTACTTGAGGGAACTCGGTAAGCTCTACACGATATTGAGCACCCGCGACCACTCGCACTACGACGATATGATGGTGCAATTGTACATTTTCGAGATTTTACCGTCGTTAAAACAGTTTGATTTGGCACGGAGTATCATTGAAAATAGGCCAGACGCCGAGGAAAACATTGCGAGACTCGAAAAGATTAGGAGTGACAAGGTGGCGGAGGAAAAGCGCCTTAAAGAAGAGGCTAAGGAGCAGGAGAAGAAGAGGGAGGCTGAAAGAAAGAGGGAGGCTGAAAAAAAGAAGGAGTTGGAAAGGGAAAAGAATTTAAAGTACAGGTCGTTTAGGGAGTTGAAGAACCAGTACAGTGAGTCGGGGTCGGAGACGGAAAGGAGATCGGAAAGGAAGTCTAAGGAGAGCCAGATCGATGTGTTGAAAAAGAGACTGGTGTACTTGTATGCGATAATAAGGGAGTACGTGAGGAAAAATTACCCGTTGTTGGCAGTGGTGTTGGTGTTGTTGGTTGGGGGAGCGGGGTTGTTGCGTCTGAGGAGGGGTAGTATAAAGGAGGGGATTGTGGAGACGGTGAGGATGGCGTTTAAGATAAATTATTTGTGAGAAGACTGATATTCAACATTTCGCGAAGCGAAATGTTGTGTGATTTAGTGTGAATGATCATTGAAACACAATTGAGCGAAGCGAAATTGTGTTGAATGATCACAGTTGAGTGATCAATTTTGGTTGATTGTGTGAATTTTGGTGGAACGCTCAATTTTAGTTGAATCAATTTTAGCTGAATCAATTTTGGTTGAATCAATTTTGATTGAATCAATTTTAGTTGAATCAATTTTGGTTGAATGCTCAATTTTTTTGATGTGCCAACTCGATGTGCCAACTTGGTGTGAATCACAGCTGGCCAACTATGATTCAAACACAATTGGGCGAAGCGAAATTGTGTTTGAATGTTCCATTTTTTTGATGTACCAATTTTGATTTTGTGCCAATTTCAGTTGGTGTGCCAATTGAGATGTGCCAATTTGATGTGAAACCAGTTGAGCCAATAGCAATACACCGTGCCTCACTCAATTGTGCTCATTTGTGTTAATTATCGTGTGTCAAACAATTGTGCCAATTAGCGAATACTGTCAATGTTGATGTTCTTCCAGCAATTGAGCGACTCGAACACTTCTTCGCTCAATTGTGGTCGAGAATGCTCTACGATCCGCTTATTTTGTTGGAATGAGCAACACATGAACGATTACCACACAGTCAATTGAAGAGTTTTAAAATTCATTGGGGATTCAATTTTCTGCGCCCTGTACTCACATTGCGCGTTCATGAACAATCAACTTCTTAATAGGCTAGTCCGTATAGAGAATAATGATAATGAGATGATGTAGACGAACAATTGAGCGAAGCGAAATTGTGAGTGAATGAGGCAACCGTGATGATTATACCAAGATGAGCAGCGGATGTTCGAATTTGTTCAGTAGTGAGAAACCCTAACAAATGAATAGCAATTGGTTCTCACAATCGAGTGAATGAGTGTAAAGATGGGAATATCAAACATTAAGCAATTGAACTCTCACTAAGCTTGTCGCTATTCCTCGCTAGCAAAAAACCGCAAAGTTCTTTTTTCTCATGACTCGGTAGGACCTTCCCTCACTAACCAATGCTGGCTCATTGGGTCTTTACGCTAATTGGTTTTTTCCGTAGAGCGTAGTACACTCACAATTGCTTCTTCTACTGAACAATTCTTGGCAAGCTGTAAGAGTCCTGGCTCACAAGAAGCCTGGAAGAGTTTCACCTTGAGTTCCGCTACCCGACCAACGAGCGAACTAAACTATGGGAAGGAGCTTAGTGAGGTCATTTGCTGATTTAGTGAGTTCTCCCATTTAATTTGCCCTACATTTCCTCTCCACGCTTGCCCCCATACATCATGCTCATAGTCCAATCACTCGTCCACTCACTCAGCCACTCTTTCACTCAATACTCACTAGTAATCCCACTCGCTTCGCTCATTCGTTCACTTCTCTAGTCACTAAAATTTCCCGTTTAGGAAATGTTGCAGATTTGCAGCCAGAAGATGAAATACTCACCCTTTTTCCTTTACACTCTCGCTTCCAGTTACTTTTTCCCTCAAGTTTTCTGTACGTTTCAACTTCATCTGAAAGCATTTAATCACTTCTTATTATCTGTATGAACTATGGATGTCCCCTGGGTAAATTCGGAATACCCATGAAGTTATCTCAACCTTCCCAGAATCTTTCGAATCTTCCATTGGTATCTTGATTTCATTATTTTAGCTGTGGTTCTTACTTTCATTACTTTTGGCTGAGGTCTGTCTATTTGAGTTATTCGATTACTATTCTTACAGAATTCGTGCAAAATTTGGAAATTATGAACTTATAGATTAACATTGAGATTAAAAAAAGCCCCAAACCCTGATTTCCCCAGTATTTGTTGATCAAAAGTGAGAACTAAATAGGCGTTAGAACTTCCAAGAGCAATGGTTCACCAACTTGAACTTAATCTTGGGTATTTGATTTTCATCAGTCTACACTTGATGCAAAAGTACCCACAACAGTAGAATGACTTTATAGTTTGACTTTAGTTTTAGTTGGCTTTACTATCTACAATCGAACGAAGTGAGATTGTAGATTTTAGATTGTCTTTCTGTATCTACAATCTCACTTCGTTCGATTGTAGATTAGATTGTAGATCGTCTTTGTGTAACTACAATCTCACTTCGTTCGATTGTAGATAGTCTTTTTTCCATTCACAATCTCGCTTCGCTCGATTGTGAATTATGTGGATCATCGGCTACGGCTCCCTCATCTTCAAACCCCCCCCCCATGTCTCCTTCAAAGTCACCGGCTACCTCCAAGGCTTCATCCGGAGATTCTGGCAGAGTTCTTCCGACCACCGGGGCACCGTCGAGTCCCCCGGCCGTGTTGTCACTCTCGTCTCACTAGAGGACCTCAAGAACAACCCCCAATTCCACGATACATTGTACCTCTACGAGCTCAAGAACCACGGCGCCGCCTTCCCGATTTCCCAGCTAAAAGAGGAGGATTTGCGTGTGTGGGGTGTGGCCTACTACATCGAAGATGAACATGTCCAGGAGGTAAGGGAGTACCTCGACATCAGGGAACAGGACGGGTACACGTCGCACCAGGTGCCGTTCTATATCACCGGTTACGAGGGTGAAAGGGCTGCCCAGGTGTTGGAAAATGCGCCCAGGAACGCAAATGTGCCGTACATTGAGTCGTCGATATATATAGGGACAACGGATAATGTGTCGTTCGTGGGGCCGGAAAGTATTGAGAAGACTGCGGAGGTGATTAGGGTGAGCGAGGGGCCTTCGGGAAGGAATTTGGAGTATTTGGAGAGGTTGAATGCGGTGGTGGAGGATGGTTATTTGAAGGAACTAGTGAGCCTTACCCGAGCGTAGCGAGGGGGAGGCTCCAGCTTTTCCTCACAATCTCGCGTAGCGAGATTGTGTTGATACAATGACAGAATGACTCAATAGACATAGAATAAAATAGTAAATTTTGAATAGTAGGTCTATATAGTCTACTTGTATTTTTTGTGCTTGAACTTCTATATTGTCAAATTTTTACTTTTGACTGGCTGTACTTTTAACTGGTTATGCATCATCTACTTGAACATCTCACTTCTACTTCTATATTTCCTGTACTTCTTTCACTTCAAAGCTCATTCGCTTTGCTCATTTCGTTTTTACGTTCAAAAAAAATCTCCTGGGGGTGAGTCGAACACCCGATCTCAAGATTACTAGAACATTACAGTCTCGCGCCTTAGCCAGCTTGGCCACCAAGAGGATTTCTGAAAAAGAGAGGATCAGAAGAGAACCTATGAAGAGGGTGGGACAGATTACGTAATCGCCCAAATGGGAAGTTGCAGAGGAACTCATGGACTTGCGAGCTGTCTTGAATTCTAGCTTATGAACAGTGTTTTCTTCCAAGAGTTAATATTACAACCGCTACGGAAATACGTTTGTTTCTTAGATACGTCTATAGATCTTTTCTTACAATCAGATTTTATATGGAACTTCATAAAGCTTGTACCCTTGAATGAGATCTGGATCGACTCCAATGAGGAAAGATAAATGAATTTACAGTTTTCAAGTTCTGGTTGTAATGATATTTTTTCATCTCCACTTTCTCTCTGCGTAAATGTCATACCCGCTTACCCCCTCAAAAAGTGTCTTCCCGATTCTGAATTGAAGGTCTGAGGTCTCTATTCAATTGATGGGAATGCATTAAGTCATTTTGGGAAGTATCGCTTTATAAGGTTTCTTCATGAAGGATTTATGAAGGTATTCAGTTGGTATGATATTTACGAAGCCTACATTTCACTACACATTTTCACTAAACATTTTCACTAAACATTTTCACTACTTCACCTCACATTTTCTCAAAACCTCAGCTTTTGCTCCCACCAGGTACAAGATCTGATAAGTAGCCAAAAGCTGATTTACTTATCAGTTAACAAAAATTTGGTGATTAATTTTATGTGGACTTAGATCATCTTAGATCTTGTGGATCAATTCAATTTACTTTTGCATACATCGCGTAAGATCATTATTTGATTCAGATTAATTTAATTTACTCAGATTGTTTTGCGAACAATTCCTTGTTGGATCGAGGTCGAAAACATTCATTCTGTCATAAAAGATTGTGATTTTTACTCATTGAACGTTGTGCGACGCTACCATAGTTCAACCATTGAAGATTGTACACTCG
Source organism: Kodamaea kakaduensis (assembly GCA_030558435.1). NCBI lineage: Eukaryota > Fungi > Ascomycota > Pichiomycetes > Serinales > Debaryomycetaceae > Kodamaea > Kodamaea kakaduensis. The sequence goes on from JAJMSN010000058.1 coordinate 56,550, forward strand.
CTTCACATTGATTAGAGTTTGATTAGTTGAATAAGAACCTCGCTCATTATTCAACCATTGAAGATTGTACTCGCTTCGCTATTCGATTATAGTTGGATCACCATTGAAGATTTCGATTAGTTGGATTGGAATACCAACACTCACTTCGCATTACTCAACCATTGAAGGTTTTAGATCACAACCACTTCGCTATAGTTCGATTATAGTGATTGGAATAAGAACAACTTGATTATTGTTCGATAATAGTGATTGGAATAAGAACAACTCGCTTCGCTCATTGTTCAAACATTGAAGGTTCAACGAACAACTCGCTTCGCTCGTTCAATTATAGTGGATCGGAGTAGGAACAACTCGCTACGCTCGTTGTTCAACCATTAAGAAGCTCCATCACAACTCGCTTCGCTCGTTGTGATGTCGCTGTTATTCAAACTCTCCATCAAAGGCATACGAGCCTTCGAACCCGAACAAGAAGAAACCATCCAGTTTGGGTTCCCCCTCACCCTCATCTGTGGCCAAAACGGCTGTGGTAAATCCACCATCATTGAATGTCTCAAGTACGCCACCACCGGCGACCTCCCCCCCAACTCCAAAGGCGGTGCATTTGTCAATGATCCCGCACTCAGTGGCCGGACCAATGTCACTGGTCAAATCAAGCTCGCGTTCCGCAATGCCAATGGCAAGTCCATGATCACCACACGTACCGTGCAATTATCCAAGCGAAAAACCCGTGGATCTTCTGCCACCACCAACACTTTCAAGACCCTCGAAGGCCAGTTGGTTGTGATTGACCGTGGTGAAAAAGTGAGTGTTTCGTCGAAAAACGCCGAGTTGGACTCCCAGACCCCCATATATCTCGGTGCGCTGCCTGCTATCTTGGACTATGTGATTTTCTGTCATCAGGACGATAGTTTGTGGCCATTGAGCGAGGCCCTGGTGTTGAAGAAGCGTTTCGACGATATCTTTGAGGCGTCCAAGTTCACCAAAGTTCTTGATAACCTAAAGGTTATTAAGAAAGATATGAGTACAGATATAAAACTAATTGAGCAGAGTGTGAACCACCTCAAAATCGACAAGGAACGCGCGCGTAAATTACGGGATAACTTGGCCAAAATGTCTAGTGACTCGGAGCGGTACGAACAGGAGATTATAGATATCAACTTGAAGATCGATGCGAAGGAACGCGAGGCCAACGACTTGTTTTCGATGAACCAGGACTTCCAGGCCATTTTGAGCGAGTACGACAGGTTGAATCATGAGAGTGAGTTGAAAACAGAGCAGTTGCTGCGGTTGAAGAGTACAATCACATTGTTGGATAACTTGACGGACGACGAGTTGTTGTACCAGCTGAAGAACTATGATGAAATAGTGGCTAAATTGGGGGGGGAACTCGATGTGATAAATGAAGAGAGAAGTGAGTTGAAGGACAGGATAAAGAGATTGGTACAGGATCAAAATGATTGTATTCGATTGGAGGGAAGTTTGAGAGCAAAGGAGGCTGCAAATGAGCAAAACATAAGGGAGGGAATAAGAATAATGGGAATTTATAAGAGGGAGGAGAGTAATGGAAAGAATGAGAATATTGAAGAAAGTGGAGGGGGTAAAAGTGAAGAGTGTGGAATTGAGAAAAGAGAAAGCTTTGGGGAGTTTCTTGGGCACCTCCAGAAAGAGTGTAGGAAAGTCCAAAGAATACACACTTCATTTAAAGAGGAGAAAGAGGAGGAACTTGCGGTGGTTACCAATAAATACCACGGTATTTTGGACTCGATAACGAGGGAAACTGAAAATGCAAGGTACTTGAACAATAGCATTAATACCAATACGGAGAAGCTTACGGGACTAAAGAGGAGGTTGAATGAGGCCAGTGATGATGAGGAAAGGTTGGAGAGTGAACGGAAATTGTTGAAAGAAACGGAAAAGGAACTTGATGTGGCTAAAAGTAACAAGAGAGTAAAGAGTCTTGAGAGTGAAATTAATGCAAAAAACTCGGAGGTGTTGAGGTTGGAGTATGAATTGGAGGATATTTCAAACAAGTTGGTGGTGAGTAATAAGAATTCGGATGTTCATACGAGGATAAGGATAAAGAGGGAGGGAAGACACACAAAGGAAAAGAATGTGGAGGAGTTGATAAGGAGGGTGGAAAGGATATATGGGGAAAAGAGTGAGGAAGGTAATGAAGGAGGAAAAGGAGATAATGAAGGAGAAGGAGATAATGAAGGAATAGAAAAAGGAGAAAGAAACCTTCCCTCTCTTTTTGAGTCAATCAACAACACTACCTCCCACCTTGAGAGCAAAATTGAGGAGCAAGAAAAACTTTATATCAAATGTCAAGCTGACTTGACATCTACAGAATCAATTCTCAAAAGTACTGTTGTTTCCTCTGAAGAAACGTCAAAAAACCTCAAAGAAGTGAAGCGTGATATATTGACGCTTTTGGACGAGGATGAAATCAGTTCTTACGACACCATTTTGGGTGATTTGGAGACAAGTTATAGAAATGTCATGGAGGATGTAAATACCAGTGAAGTCACGCGACAATTCAACATGACTGCGATTAAAATCGCTAAAGATAAACACTCGTGTTTGTTGTGCAAGCGTTCATTTGATGAGACTTCACTCTCCAAGTTTCTAGAGTTATTGGACAGTAATGTCAAGAAGGACCAGGTGGAGGAGATTACCAACCAGGCGGAATCCATCAAGAAAGATTTGAAGGAAATGAAGGAAATGGGGCCGAAGGTTTCTCTTTTGAAGGAATTAAAAGGAAAACTTGTGAAAGATGGTGAGGTTTTGGAGGGGTTGAGAAAAAAGAAGAGTGCTCTTGATGTTGAACTCAAGGACGTTCTGGAAAAGGTTGATATTTTGAAAGAGAAACGGGATGTTATGCAATCGTTACAGGGACCTATCGGAGAGATCAAGAGGTTACAGAGTGAAATTGTGGTTTTGGAGAGTGAAATTGGTAAATTGAATGAGGAGTTGGATATGGGTGATACACAGCCTGTACACGAGCTCCAGAAACTCCAGGCACTGAAAAGTAGCGAAATTAAGGTGGCACGCCAGGCCCTCAATGAGATGGTGGACGATAAGCATAAGGAACAGCGAAAGATTGATGATTTGGAGAGGAAGTTGAGAGATCATGAGTTAATGATTAGCAACTTGGAAAAGAGTTTGGCAAACATTATCAATATCAAGCAAAATATCGAGGAGGTGGGGGCTTCGATAGATGAAAGTAAAGAGTTGGTGGAGATTTCAAGGGGTCAATTGAGAATGTTGGAGGACCAAAAGAAGGAGGGTTTGACTGAGTTGGAGAAAAAGAAGAGTACTACAAATGAGGTTTTGAGAGAAAGTCAGTTGAAGGTTCTGGAAATAGAAAAAAACCTTGAAAGGTTTGAAAAGTTGAATAGTCTTGTGGTGGAGTATGAATCTGGAGCAAGGATTCAACTTGGGGAGAATGTGACTAAATTGGAGGAGATTTCGAAGGAAGTGGACCTCAAATCAAAGGTATTGGAGGAATGTGAGACGAAGGCAAGGGAAATCGAAACTGATATTAATGGGATGCTGAAGAAACAAAGCGATACCTTGGCAAACTTGGATTATCGTGCACTGGTTACGGAACTCCAGCGGATCCGGGAGCGGTTGGAGGAATTGGATATTGATGGTGCACACCAAAAGAGAGAGGAGTACCAGACCAAATCCAAGGAACTTCGCCAGGAAATCAGTGATTTGAGATCGGTTCATGACGGGAGACTGGGGGAGTTGAAGCAAATGAGTGACCAGGTCAAGAGACTCCAGCAAGAATTAAAGTCGGAGTACAGTAACGTGGATGATAATTACCATGAAGAATGGATCAAACTCCAGACCAATGTGCTCATTTCCAACGATATCCAGACGTATTCCAAGGCGTTGGATAATGCTATCATGAAGTACCACTCGATAAAGATGGAAGATATCAACAGGATCTTGCACGAACTATGGTCCCAGACGTACAAGGGGTCTGATATCGAGACAATTGCAATCAAGAGCGATGTGAATGTGCAAAGCAAGGGGAACCGGTCGTACAACTACCGTGTGGTGATGTACAAGAGTGGGAACGAGCTCGATATGAGGGGGAGGTGTTCGGCTGGACAGAAGGTGTTGACGAGTATTTTGATCAGATTGGCACTTGCAGAGTGTTTTGGAGTGAATTGCGGGATAATTGCACTCGATGAACCAACAACCAATTTGGACCAGGAAAATGCAGAGAGTTTGGCAGAGGCATTGAACCAGATCATCGAGTTTAGGAAACAGCAGCTGAACTTTCAGTTGATTGTGATTACACATGATGAGAACTTTTTGACGCATATAAATGGAGACAAGTTTACGGATCATTTTTACAAGGTGCAGAGAGATGAGCAGCAGTGTTCGAGGATTTATAGTTTGCCGATAAGTATGATACTGGATCATTAAGAAAATATAGCAAGGCATCATTCGCGAAGCGAGTGATGCCTTGCTGTATTTTCTTATTGATGAAGTTTATGAAACATACACGAGCAAAGCGAGTGGTTGCTTGTTGCATTGTTTGCTTTTACCTGCTTATTGTTTCCTATTAGATACCCATATTTGCTAGTCATTTAATTAGGTCGTAACAATTCGCTTCTCAATCTGCCAGTCTCATTTCCATGTATAGGGATATGAAATGAGTAATGAAATAAGCTTACATCTTTAATTCTTAATCAATAATTGTAACACATCCTTTTGTTGTCTCAATCCTCGTATGAAGTTCCAAAAAGATCTTCAAAAAGAAAGCCCGATACGGGGGTCGAACCCGTAGCCTTTTGATATCCTATCTAAGAGTCAAACGCTCTACCGATTGAGCTAACCAGGCATTTCTGAATAGGCGCCTCAAAAATGGTTACAGGTTGCGAGGAGCATGTATTTTTACCGGATTTCGCCAAATGGGCTCTCCTTTACGTTTGTAGATGTCGAAAGTGTGTGCATCTCGTTTTTCTGAAAAAAAGAAGTGTAAAAATGAAAAAAAGTTCATAATATTTTTGGGTAAGCAAAAACGTTCGAATGATCCTGAACATTAACTTCAAAAATAGAGAATTCTATAGGCACAGAAATGAAGTTTCTGTTTCTCAAAGCGAAGAGTTCCCGAATTCTCTTACTAATCGTTACCATTGTGGTTGTTACGGTAAAGAAAATGGCTGCAAATTCTCAAAACCATTACCGAAAAGAGAAGTGGCATGAGTGGAACAGACAGTAATACCAAAGGAATGTTCAAATCAAGTCTCTATGATAGGGAAGACGAATGACTGATTCCACTCATGACTTAGTACCAGGACTTCACAGAACATGAGATCGATTGAAAAGTAAGATAGAGCATGAAGCAAATCGTTCATGTTATCAACATGTAAATGGGGGTGTTTAGACGTAATTGAGCAAATGTTAACTTGATGATATATTATCTTTTATTCGTAATGTTACTTATTTTCGCACAATCTACACACAACCTCGCTGCGCTCGATTGTGCTCGTTGCCCTTCTTTTCATCACATGTGGTACTCACCCCACTATCAGATTTTCAATGGGTCCACCCCCTAGTTCTACAATAACAAGTTAGTTGAATACTCAGTAAGTTGGTACTCCTCAACACTACACAATTGCTACTCATTCGAGCTAAGTTTTTGTGAATGGCTGAATGGCTGCGAAAAAGTTTGCAATTTAAGAGTAGAGACGAATACACAATCTAAGCTTCTAGTGAAGGTATATACACATGCAAGAACGTGGGGGAGGTTGAACAATAATGCATGAAACAAGAGATTAAAAACTTCTGATAAGAATCATGCCTTTCATGAGAAGATTTGTATGCCAGGATCCAAGGAAGTCAACATAAACGATAGGTGTTTCCGTAGGTGTCGCGACAGCTTTTTCGGTGAATAGAAATAGATTCATGTTTGCATAGTCCAAATAGGCAACTAAAACATGTTTGCATAGATGAGCGAAGCGAATGTATCTCTTTTAAATAATTCAAATCTGTTTTTAGATAGATTGCTACGCTCGTCTATGCTCTTTCAAATTATTCAAATCTGATTTTAGTATAGATTGCCTAGCTCTATGCACATTCAAGTAGTTTGTCTCAGATTGCATAGATAGCTTCGCTATCTATGCTTTCAAATAATTAGAATATCGACCAAGTTCACATATATCGCTTCGCTGATCTATGCTCAGACACCTCAACACTCATTAAATAATTACATCTGATTACGTTCGCATAGATTCGCTTCGCTCATCTATGCTCATCTATGCTCATCCTTCTATCCTTCTCCACCCACAACCTCTCCACACACCTCTCCAACTTACTTCTCTTTTTAGGAATCCCCACAACCCTCACATCCACCCTCACATCAATTTTCTCTCTCGAAGAAAACACCTCCACCAAAGTCGGCCCATACTCTCTCCCCCACTGAATCGTCAAGTCATAAACCCTGTCAAATTTCGGTGCCGCATTGTGAATTGCCGAGAACCTCGGGTAAAGAAGGTTGTTCAATTTCGGCAAAAAGTAGGTTTCCGCATGCTCTCTATTTTTCGCAGCCGTTTGCACGCTGCGTATACTCACCTCTGGGAACACCACCACCCATCCATTCTGGGGAAGCATTGATTTGGCCAAGGACTCGTCGAGTTCCCAGTTCTCGTCGCATTTCAGCATGTTGCTAAAGAGTTTGAGATTGGGGACTTGCCAGACATGGAACCAGGTGAAGAAATTGACGGGGGCTTTGGAGAGATGGGCAATGATGATATGGTCGGCTATACTCTGGTGGTTTGAGATGACGAGAGCGGGTTGGTCGTCGATGGGAACTCCAGAAATAGTTAGGTTGATGTTGGGGAGCTGGGGTTAGTAAACAAGAGCATTGAGTCAATCGAGCGTAGCGAGATTTACTCGATGCTCGATTGTGGATGTGAAGTGAAAAGACTACCTAGAAGGTATAATTTATCACTTTGGTCTCCCTAACATCCCAAACATCGACCAAACATCGAACGAAGTGAGATGTGGGAGATGTTAGGGATGTTAGAAATACTCACCATGTATTTTGTGCACACCCCCCAAAATTTCGCAGCCATTAGCCGCTTGCAATACTCCACCAAATCAGGAAACACAATCCCCGGCAAATACAACATCTTTGACACCACCAGATAAACAAGCGCCCCGAACGTCAAGGCCGCCAATATGAGGATTCCCCGAAGATGTACAATTGCCTCGGCGGGAGATTGCGTATTGCTAGTTAAGCCAATATGGTTGAGGAGCTCCATAGAAGGTGTATACTGTATATGATAGTTAATCGTATGTTTAGTATTTTGTATGTTGTATGTTCTGTTTTGTATGTTGTATGTTCTGTTTTGTAATGTATTTTGTATATTCTATTTTGTATATTCTATTTTGTATATTCTATTTTGTATATTCTATTTTGTATGTAAATGTATTGTATTTTGTATAGTGTATATTGAGTATTTTGTCTGAGTATTCTCTATTCTTTTGTCTGTTTTGTCTGTTCTTTTGTCTGAAATACTATCTTTTTTGTCTTCCTTTAATCTTTTTTGTCTCGATCTTTGTCTTACTTTTTTGTCTTCTCATCTCATCTTTTGTCTCATCTCTTTTGTCTCTTGTCTCTCATGTCCCGTATCATAGTCAAGGGTCTACCCAAATACACCACCGAGGACGACCTCCGCAAACACTTTTCATCCAAAGGCACCGTCACCGATGTCAAATTGATGAAGAAACGCAACGGCGAGTCCCGTCGCTTTGCCTTTATTGGGTACAAGTCCAATTCCGATGCACAAACTGCCGCCAGCTTCTACAACAGGTCCTTCATCGATACCGCCCGTCTCGAGGTCCAGCTCGCAAAGACCTTTGCTGATCCCACCGTCCCGCTATCATTTAGGGAAAAACGACAACGGGACGAGGAACGCTTGCGCAAAGAGGAGGAGACGCTTTTACAGCACCAGGAAAAGAAACAGAAAAGGGTCAAGTCATCGGTGGATGAGGCCATGGAAAACGATCCAAAGTTGAGGGAGTTTATGGAGGTGATGAAACCGTCACACCAGGTGAAGTCCTGGGCAAATGACGCGGCTGCTGATGGGTTGGGGGGGCCGTCGGTGGTGGAGTTGGAAAAGGCGTTGAATGAACAAAACACTACAACTGGTACTACAACTGGTACAGCGTCAGCTGTTCCAGTTGTATCAGCTGTTGCAAATGAAAGCGACGAAGAATATGAAGATTTTAATAAGAAAGAAGAAGAAGAAGAAGAAGAGATGATTCCATTTGGAGGAGAAGAAACTGAAGAAAATGAAAAAGATGAAGAAATAGACACTTTGGCAACTGACCAAAATGTTTCTGATTTGGAATGGTTAAAGTCGAGGAGAATTCGTATGAGGGAGGGGGAGAGTGAAGGAAAGAGTAATGGTGAGGAAAAGAGTAATGTTGAAGGAAAAAGTGAGGGAACAAATGAAGGAGCAAATAAAGGAACAGGGGATAGAAAAAGTGAAAAAGTGAAGGCAGATCCTGAATCTAACGATTCAGAATCTGAAAATGCGTCGGTTGTATCGCAGATCCAACAAACCGGCCGTCTCTTCATCCGTAACATCCTTTACGACTCCACAGAACAAGACTTCCACAACCTCTTTTCCAAATACGGACCCCTCGAGGAAGTTCACATTGCAGTCGATACACGTACTGGTAAATCCAAGGGCTTCGTCTACATTCAATTCAAAAACAGCGACAATGCTGTTCTGGCATATGTTGCGTTGGACAAGCAAATTTTCCAAGGCCGTCTCCTCCACATTTTGCCTGGTCAGGCCAAAAAGAGTCATAGGATGGACGAGTTTGATCTCAAGAACCTTCCATTGAAGAAACAGCGTGAACTCAAAAGAAAGGACCAGGCCACCAAGTCACAATTCAGCTGGAACTCTCTTTATATGAATAATGATGCGGTGTTGGAGTCTGTGGCACACAAATTGGGTGTGACCAAATCGCAGTTGATTGACCCTGAAAATTCGAATTCCGCTGTGAAACAGGCGCTTGCAGAGGCACATGTCATTGGCGATGTGCGCAAGTACTTTGAGGCAAAGGGTGTGGATTTGCTTTCGTTTGACAAGAAGGAGCGTGATGATAATGTGATTCTTGTGAAGAATTTTCCGTTTGGGACGACTGTTCAGGAGATTGGTGAGCTCTTTTCTCAGCATGGTCAGCTCAAGAGACTCTTGATGCCTCCGGCTGGTACAATTGCAATTGTGGAGTTTAGAGATACTCCAGCTGCACGTACTGCCTTTTCAAAGTTGGCATATAGGAGGTTCAAACAGGGCATTTTGTATTTGGAGAAGGGGCCGAAGGGACTATTCAAAGAAGGTTCCGAAGAGGGAGTTGAGGGAATGGGAGAATTCCCGAAAGACGACAAAAAAGACGACGCCGTCTCTGCTATATCTGCTCACGACCTTCATGCTGCCGACGAAGAAGATATTGTTGGACCTACTGTCTCAATATTTGTCAAGAACTTGAACTTCAACACTGGTGCTACTGAACTCACCAATCTCTTCAAAACACTTCCTGGATTTGTTGTTGCCACAGTCAAGACCAAGGCCGATCCCAAGAATGCGGGAAAGTATCTCAGTATGGGATTTGGGTTTGTGGAGTTTAAAACCAAGGAAAATGCAGAGGCTGCAATGACAACATTGAACGGACACGTTTTGGATGGACACAAGTTACAGTTGAAGTTGTCTCACAGACAAGGTGGTTCTAAGGAGAAGACCAAGTCGCACAAGTCCAGTAAGATCATTATCAAGAACTTGCCATTTGAAGCAACCAGAAAAGATTTGTTGGAGTTGTTTGGGCTGTTTGGCCAGCTCAAGTCGGTCAGAGTGCCCAAGAAGTTTGACAAATCGGCAAGGGGTTTTGCGTTTGTGGAGTACAATTTGCTCAAGGAGGCAGAGCTGGCAATGGACCAGTTGGAGGGCGTGCACTTGTTGGGTAGAAGATTGGTTATGCAGTATGCCCAGCAGGATAGCGAGGATGCCGAGGAGGAGATTGAGAGGATGACCAAGAAGGTTGCAAAGAGTGTGGCGACGCAGCAGATGGCGGCAGCGAGATTGACGGGGAAGGGAAAGATTGAGTTGGAGGAGAAGGATGAGTTTGAGGGTTTTTAACCCCACGGATGTTTCGCAAACCATGAGCAACAATGAGCAAACCATGAGCAAACACACTCGCGAAGCGAGTGTTGTTTGTGAGTGTTTGCGATGTTGCGAGTGTTTGCGACTGAATAAAGTGGAGTATACTGAACAAACCATGAGCAAACTAAACATTCGCGAAGCGAGTGTTTAGTTTGCGAGTGTTTGCGACTGAATAAGAGGAGTATGTTGAATCTTAAGCATCAACCCAAAAAAGGGACTCTGTTGCGAGTGCTGTTTGCGAATTTGCGACTAAATCAAGAGGAGTATATTCAGCAAACCATGACAAGATCAAACTAGCAAATACACACTTTTTTGCAAGTGTTTGCGACTAAGGAGTTGTTGAGCCATGAGCAAACGAGCAGCAATAAACACTTTTTGCGAGTGTTTGCACGAAATAAAGGGACTATTAGCGAGCAAACATTCCAAATTAAAAACTCGGTGTTGCGAGAGTTCCAGCAATACTAGTTGCATAATTTTGCATTTTCAAGTGCTGCGATAACTGATGATTGCACCTCATGATGCAGTTTGTGCTTGACAGTTTTCAATACTGCGAATCAAGTTTACCCCTCACTACTCCGCTTCAAACACTATCAAGGTTGGTAACCAGGTATGACAAGAAAAACAAGATTTCACGTGGAGGACTTCAAATCATACTACATGGCTTTCCAGACGATTTTTGCGGCAGGCGAATTGGAGGACCTAAATGGAGCAGCTAGGCAAAGGATAAGGACCTACAATAGATGTGATATTCTAAGTAAATAGTCAGCGGGTTCCTCGGTCTTATTAAATAAACAAGTACAGTAATAGTTGAGCACACAATTGAGCGAAGCAAAATTGTGTGTGAATGAGGAAAGATTTAATTACATTTATTTAATCACATTTGACAATTGAGTGTAGCGTGCTCAATTGTAGGTGTTTGCTTGTATGCAGGATTTGCAGCCACTCATGAGATGCTGATATAAATGAGTACACAAGCAGATACTGAATAGGTTTTATGCGTACTATATACATACTCAACTACAAATAATATCGCATAGTGAGCTGTAGATGATTTGTACTACTCACTCCCACTCACTCACTCACTCATTTAGACACTCACTCACTCATTCAGTCATTACTTTCACACTCACTCCTCTCTCACAATCTCGCTTCGCTCGATTGTCAAGTCAAGTAATATGGCGAAGAATTACATCAGAGCAACGGTTATCTTTGTAATTTCACGGGGTAACTGTGTTCATCCAAAATAATAGGTAAACGCACATAGATCTTGACGGTGAACATATGGACTCACCAATATCATGTTCACCAATCTAATGTCCAGTTTGTCAGAAGTGGCCACTGAAGCACTGATTAACTGGATGACTAGAAGGATGGCTACAAATTGTAGTTTAGACTAGAATATAGACAGATATATAGATATACTAACAGAATCAATGCGTTCAGAACCACCAAGTGAACCAAGCTTATAACCGATATTCAATACTTATTTACAATTGTCCTCACTCCTAGTTTTTAGGTTACTGTATCTGAAGAGAAAGCATTCGCTCATTGTTGAACATGATTGAGATTTCGTGATCGAAAGTGTGTACAACTTGGTTCGCATAGATTTATCTATGAGTTCATTAAGAGCATTGAAAGAGCGCTCCAAGACATAACATGACTATAAGGAGCAAGGTACAAGAACACCTGGACTATCACTGTGAATGTAAATGTGAGCTCGGGGTACTTTGCAACTCTGCTACTTAAGGAGTCTTCATACTCGTATACCATATTCATTTACAATTCAACTGACAACGATAATTAAACCATTCAAATGATTACGATAATTCATTTACCATTCAAATGACAACGATAATTCATTTACCATTCAAATGACTGCGATACAAGTACGACTAAAAGTACACAAGCGAATCAGAATGTCTATTCAAGCTTCCATTATTTTCACTGTGGCCGGTTGTATTAGTACTCTAAAACAACGAAGTACGAGCAAATTGAAATTAATCAGTTTTTGGTGAATATTTTGATGATCCAAGTTGAATAGTTGAGTACTGATAGACTACTAATAGTATGAATTATGGAGAAATTTAGTATTACTTGTCGCAATGTTAATGTAGTACTGGCTAAGTCTATCACTCTAATCAGGGGAGTATGACAAGAGAATGTTCCTGTGTTCCAACTATGAGTGATGAGGAGAGGGCTTTTCAATAGATAGAGTGAAACTGAGGTTTCTGAGACTCATAAGAAGTGGTCAATACATTCTGTCAGCTCGCCGTTATATTCACATCTTGAACAATGATTTGTTGACACTAATGAAGAAATGATCGATAGAGTGTTGGTAAAGCGAACATCTGAGTAACAGGTGCTCTCATTACTGATAGTTAAACATTCACCATTCATTTATCCATTGTGATAAGGATGATTAGATAAGATGCACTCATTATAGCTTTGTAGTCTTTACATTACTTTACTGTTGACTGATATTCCAACATGTACCATTTATAAGGTGGAAGGGGATAGTAATTGCCAGTCTTCCATTCGAATTGCACCAAACAAAAAGCTCATTCTCAATGAAAATCATTCACTCGTCTCAATTGATCAGTTCACTTTCACTCACCGACTAGTCATTTATTGTACAAATACTTGATCACCTTACTGCCAACATCTGCAGCCCCTAGTTGCTATTCTTTAACCCTTTGTACTTTATGCTATTCCACATGAACCAACTTTCTAATTTCTAACCTTTCTAATTGCTAACCTCAACTTATCACTCACAATTTCGCTCCGCTCAATTGTTCGCTCAATTGTTCGCTCAACTGTTCAATTGTTCTGATGTCAAAATTGACAAATTCGCAACCATTAAAACTTGCCATCAAAATTTATCACTACTTCAACAAACACTGAATTCCCAACAATTGACACTATCAATTTAACACTCACAATTGAACGCTGAACTAACACTTTCTCATCAACTATCAATAATCACCTCAACACTGAACACCACACATGCTCTTTCTAAAAACCCTCTTTAAAAGACCCGGCATCTCCACCATCTCCATCATCCGGCACCGCTCACTGAACACATGGCGCAACTACAACCGCTTCTACCAGCGCACTTCCCTCCATAAACTCAAGAAACCCGCTATTTTCACCGCCGCTTTCTGTGCTGCAACCACCATTGCGGCTCCCTATGTGTTCGACTACCCCCTCGCGTACTTCAAGAAACACCCCCAGCACCTCGTGTACGCGCTCATAGGCATCAACGGCGCTGCCTTTGCTGCCTGGCGCATTCCACAGGCATCTAGGTTTATGAACCGCTACGGGCTTTTGGTAAAGGACTCGCTAGTGAACTGGCTGATGCTAGGCCTGGCATTCTCGCACCAGAGCGGGGGACACTTTCTCGTAAACATGTTTGTGCTCCACTCGTTTGGAACATCGTTGGCCGGTGTCATTGGTGCCGCGAACTTTGCGACAATGTACTTGAATTCCGCAGTGGTGGCATCGTTCCTCTCAATTGCAATTCCCGTGGTTGCGAAAATTGGAACTGCGGGCATGGCGTCACTAGGAGCATCTGGAGCAGTGTTCAGTGTGTTTGGAGCGTTTTCGTACTTGTTTCCAAAGGCCCCGTTGGCCTTCTTCTTTGTGCCGGTGCCGGGGGGGGCATGGGTGTTGTTTTTGGGGACGGTAGCGTATAATGTGGCAGGATTGGCAATGAGGTGGGGGAGATACGATTACGCTGCGCATATTGGGGGGAGTGTGGTGGGGGTGTTTTACGGGTGGTGGTATAAGAAGAGGTTGACTGAGAGAAGAAGAAGGATCGCTTTCTAACCGAGCGGAGCGAGGTTAGAACTTCCTGAAGAGATTGCATTGCTTGAAGAGGTAATTTCAACATCTCGCAAAGCGAGATGTTAAGGTGGGTTATATCATCGAGGGATGTTTTCTTTGAAATATGGGATTGTCCCTCCATGTCTTCTTGTGTTTGAAATATGGAATTATCGACTTCAACATCTTTGCGAGATATTGATAATTAACGATTCAATACTCTCTGCGTGTCTATATCACTTTCAAGTCATACTCACTGCCAAACTGACATAACATTTCATTCAACTCAACACTACAACGACTTCAAAGTGCAAGTATGGTGGAGATGAAATGTACAATATGATTCCGTCCTGCTCACCTGTAAATAGTATTTCATAGTGAACGATATATGAACTAAGTTGTGTAAACTCCATGAGATCCCATGTCTATTCATATTGTTATCCGGATAAACGCAGTGGACATGAAATGATATTTTGTAATTTATATGGGAATTGACATGCACCTACAATTGATAGTAGTGAGTGGTGAGGTCTCACCACTCAATTTCACTATTTACTATTTCACTATTTCATTCACTCACCACTCCAACTTCTTTTAATTATACATTCTCACACTTCTTTCCATATGCTCTGGGGTCAATGGTAGTGATTGGTTCTCATGGAACAGTGAATTACTGAATACTTAAGTGAGACTAAGTACCACCAACAGTCGATAAATTGGAAAGTTTCACTCGTGTCATGAACCCTATCATATTTGAATACTTCTCGTAAAGAACAAGTTCATCATGTCTTCCTATATACCCAAGCTGAGGAATATATTAGGAGTCAACTATATGCAGTACGCTCAATTAGAGTACGAGACGATCGAATCACTAGTGAGTGCTTTTGAAAGTGAAATTGAATGGCCGGCTGTTTCCATACTTGCTCGTAAAATATCAACAGTTAATGAGTAACAAGTCTGACTGCCACTTCTCACGACTTTTTTCAAGACATATTCACTTATACGTCTTCACTCACTCATTCACTACTTATACGTCTTCACTCACTCATTCACTACTTATACGTCTTCACTCACTCATTCACTACTTATACGTCTTCACTCACTCATTCACTACTTATACGTCTTCACTCACTCATTCACTACTTATACGTCTTCACTCACTCATTCACTACTTATACGCCTTCACTCACTCATTCACTCACACACACACTAACTCATTCACTCACTCACTCACTCAATCCCTAATATCAATTACAACTCGCAACTTTACCTTGTCTTGTGGTCTCTTCCTTAGATTGTCTCGAGGTAGTGGCTGCAAATCACGTGACCAAGTGAATTTGGGTTGGTGAGAGCATGAATAAGCATAAGACTTCTCCTTTCTCTCTCCTCTTCTCCCTTTCTCTTCTAATCTCCCTACTCTCCTACAATTACGTACACACATTCCAGTGTCCTACTTTTAAACTCCAGTACAACCCCATGATCTCAATTAAACATTCTAGAGGTCCAGTGACGCGTACATCTGCTGGCAGTATATACCAGTAAAAACGCTTGGAAGGTGCCTTGACCACGAAATTGACTCTTGATCTACATACATATTGACTCTTAATCAAAATTAACTCTTAATCTAGACATTGACTCTTAATCTACACGTTAACTCTTAATCTACACGATAACTCTTAATCTACACGATAACTCTTGATCTACACGTTAACTCTTAATCTACATTTTGACTCCTAATCTGGAACAATTTCACCATCGAGTCCATTCGCACCCTTTCCGATATCCAACATGAGGTGACTCTTCAGTGTTTGTGTTACTTATTCATAGCTATATCCTCACTTCAACACTTTAAACGTCTAAATTCATCATTCAATTTACTCACTATTGCTTATTACTACTCATTGCTACTCACTAATTTAGCTACAAATACTACCTATGTACTCACCGAATTAATACTAACTAAAGCTCACTAATAAATGCTCATTACTATTACTACTCAGTACTCACTAATCATTAATACTCACCACTACTCACCACTACTCACTACCACTTACTACTCACTACCACTCACCACTCACCACTCACTACCACTCACCACTCACCACTCACTACCACTCACCACTCACCACTCACTCACTCGCTTCGCTCGTTCGTTCGTTCGTTCGTTCGTTCGTTAATCACCTCTATTCTATGACTATGGATTGTCTATGACATTGTCTATGACTATACAGTGAATTAGAGCATCTCATCTCATCTCGTATTATGTAAGCATGCAGCACCAGATCGTACCAAATCTCAATCTATTTCTCATATATTCCCATCTTCAGACATTCTCATTCTTCTTATTCTCCTTCTTCTTCTTATTCTTCTCGCTTTCATCCATTCCTTTCATGTTAGTCTGAGACTTGAACATTCAGTGAAGAATTCAGTGAACAACGAAGTTCGTTGTTCTTCGTTAGTTGTTCATCATTCGTTGTTCACTAGGAAATGAACAGCTCCAGAAAGTATAAGTGAGAATGCAAATGTGAAAATGTGAAAAATGAAAGAAGTGAACAAGAGCGAACACTCGCTTCGCTCGTGTTCTTAGCTTCGCTCGTTAAGCAAACGACACCTTCTTTTTATCTTTCTTATCCTCACTTTCCTCCCTCTTTGCATCCCTTGCATTCTTCCTTCTATTTGCTCTTGCAACATTCGCCTTATTCTTCAACTCATCCTTCTTTTCCTCCAACTTGTCCTTCTTGGCCTGTTCCTTGCGCTCAATCTCCTTTCTCTTCAACTCGCGCAACTCCTCCAACCTCCGCGACTTCTCCAACTTGGACTCGTTCACCACATCGTACTTGTCGTTGATACTCTTGACCAATCTGCTCATCGTCAAGGTATCGTTATCGTCCACAAACACCTTCCCCTTCTTCCCCAGCTTGCGCTTGACTCCGGGCACGATCGCGCGGTTGAGCGTGGGTATCTCGAGCTGCTCCTCGCTGTACTCCTTGCCGTTTTTGGCGCCGTAGAGGCGCATTTTGGCCTGCTGCTTCTTCACTTGCGCCTTGGTGGGCTTCCGCACCTGTTTGGGCGTGTTCTTGGGCGCATTTGCAAGGAGGTTCTTGGCGTGCGAGTCGCTGAAGACCTCGGACTCGACAGTCCGGGTTTTGTTTTGCGTTTTGGCGCGTTTGGCGGTCTTGCTTTGTCTGGGGGCCATGAGATGAGCTAAAACAATTGAGCGAAATTGTTTGTAAAAGATTAGTAAGCGAATATGAGCGTTCGAATACGAGCGTTCGAATACGAGCGTAGCGAGTATTCGATTAGTATTCGATGAACAAAAGCATAATGAATAACTAGCAAAGCTAGTTATTCATACTATAATGCAATAGTAATGAATAATAAAGAACAGTTTCGTTATTCAAATTTTAAGGATTAACTAGTAATAACTACTCTAATATACCTGTGGAAGGTGCTCAGCTTTGTTTAATATAACAATATTTAAGCCGAATAGCAAATGTGCTCTGTTGCCTTTAATGTTTGAAGCCTACTCTGAGGAGTTTGCAGAAGAGTTTGTGGTAGGCCCCAGTTATCTTGAGGTACCTTACACCAAATGAGTCGCACCAAATAACCCCACCAAATAACTCACTACACCAAACTCACACCAAACTCACACCAACCACACCAAACTCACACCAACCACACCAACAACTCTTCATTCTGTAATAGACAACAAATCACATACTTTGTAATGAGCAAATAGTTCTCTTATCGACTCAACATGAACAATCGATATTCAATATGAATAAAAGCAATAAGGACTTCAACTATTAGACCCTGCTCTATAATACGTGAGACTTGTGGCCCTCATCCTCCCACTTCTAATCCCACTTCTAATCCCACTTCTAATCCTCCTATAATGCTCCCACTTCTACTAACTGAACTGTCAAAAATTAGATTTTCAAAAAATTCTCCGATACCGGGAGTCGAACCCGGGTCTGCTCGGTGAAAGCGAACCGTGCTAGCCGTTACACTATATCGGAATAGTTCGGAAAAAAGACAGAATGAGGGGGACAGATCGATAGTGAGAAATGTTGTAGATTAAGAGTCAACGACCACTCCTCATTCAAACTCCATCCACAATCATCATACCATAATCGGGCAGCCCATTCGCCACCTGCAATCCATCCTCAAGTCAAACCCTATCATCTACAACTCATACAAAGACATACATTTAAAGATGTATGGAAGTTAGAGACATTGAAGGAGCGTACAGCCTTAGAAGATGTTTCGATGAAGGTTTAGAGTGCTCAGCAGGAAGTCGAAGAAGAAATAGAGAAGAAGTACAGAAGAAATACAGAGAAGAAATAGAGAGAAGAAAAGATGGGTGAAAAAGTTTTCACTCCATTATCTTCAAAAGTGGGGCCATCTAAAGAACAATAAAGTACCTAACTACCGCAACCCATGTCCTTAACAACGCACTTCAGTTCACATAACACTTGAAAAGGCGACTCTTCTTAATTCTTAACCTTGACGAGTACACAATCGAGTGTGAGACTGAAAGTTTCTAGGAGTAAAGGTAGTAGATAGTAAGATAGAAGATGTCACAACTGAGCGCAGCGAAATTGTGAAAGTATAAAAGAAGGCGATTTTTTTAGAAGATTACAGTGAAGATAGATCCAAGAGATCGGAAGATAATATGTGCCGGGTGAGGAGAGGAGGATTTTTGAAGATATTCTGATCTAAAAGTGAATGTTTCTAGACTTTGATACCTGTCACTACCGAGTGGCATAGTATCTATCAGTAATAGTCACTACTAGTCACTACTGGCCAGTACCTAGACTACTACGATGCATACAAGGTGAGTAGATATAATGATGATTCACTTGTTCCTGCATATGGAGTGGCTGCGAAAATTGACAACTTGAGTGGAGCGAGATTGTTCTCGTCAGACACTATAAACACAATTGAGCACAATTGAGAACAATCTCGCTCTGCTCAATTGTCTTTCAATAGTCGAGCAAACAACTTGAATCTACACTATCAACCATTACCTAATCATATTTCCCTGATCCCTCTTCTTTATGTTTCCTTAACTTCAGCCAGTCCCTGATTATCGTATAAAAGAAGAGTTATTATGATCAAGACAATCTTATAATGCCGACCAGGTTCAATGAAAACTTATTCGTTCTAATGATATTTACCTGATATATTTTGCTCTTGATCCTGATCCTGATATTTGATCGTGCACTAGTCACGAGAGAATATAATGTTGATATTTATTTATTGCTATTTATATATTTTTACTATTTATCTAGTTTTGATATATAATTTTGATATTCATATACTTTTGATATTCATACAATTTTGATAATCTGAAAATCCAAGTCGAATATTTTTGATTACCGCACCCACTTTCCCAATTGGTCTTATCTAATTTCCACAGCTACAATTTAGCCGCCACCATAAATTAGAGATTGTTCCTCTTCACTACATACATTCAACACTGATCATCCGTTGATCATCCATTGACATCTACATCATCATCTACATCATCTACTATCTACTGTCATCTGACCCGCTCATCTACCATCATTTGAAACACTGATCATCTTTGATCATCTCATCTATCATTGATCCACTCCACCTTGACGTCTACAAATCGACGTAATACAATCTGACCGTTGATCAACGTTTCAAAGTTAATATTAGAAGAGTCATACTAGAATTGAGAGTGATTACTGCTGAGTGGATATTTGAATACTATTTGAGTACTACTTCGAACTTGCAACTTACTTCCTTCACAACTACTATAAGATTGACTGCTTAGACTGCTAGACTGGCAGATTTCTTACTACAACCAGTTTTGCAAAGACTGCTAAACGCTGACTGTTTTTGCTTACAAAAGGTTTGCTAAAGGTTTGCTAATTTGCTTACATAAGGTTTGCTAATTTGCTTACATAAGATTTGGTTTAGCGGAATAGCTAGACAGATTACTCACTAAACAACTCGCTTCGCTCGTTGTTTAGAACTAAAAGTACTCACTAACACTCGCTTCGCTCGTGTTAGTATGACTGTGGCCATCACCGGAGCATCCGGTTTCATTGCCCAACACATCATCAAACTCCTCCTCTCCCGCAACTACACCGTCATTGGAACCGTGCGCAGTGAATCCAAAGGCCAAGAACTTGTGGCCCGAATCAACAACCCCAAATTCTCGTATGTCGTTGTACCTGATCTCGCTCAGCCTGGATCCATAGACGCGCTACTTGATAACGATATCAAGTACTTTATCCACACTGCGATGCCATTTTTCTACGATACAGACAATGCCCAAAAGGATTTGATTGATCCTGCAGTAAATGGAGTGAAAAGTATATTGAAGAGTATATTGAGGAAGGGTAAGGGTAGTAATACTAGTGGTGGTAATGGTACTACTACTGGTACTACTGGGGGCATTTCACGCTTCATTATTACGTCCTCCGACGCTGCAGTTTACTCTGCTGAAGATGAGCAAAACTCATCACTCACCTTTGATGAAACTTGCTGGAACAACTCGGTTGCCCTGGACAATGCTGTTTCCGGGTACTACACTGCCAAATCACTTGCTGAAAAGTATGTGTGGGAAACATTGAAGGGCGAGTCCATTGAGCTTGTTTCTGTGAATCCAGTGTATGTTTTCGGGCCCCAGGCGTACCCCTTGGACCGGCCATTGAACACGTCCAACACTGTTATTCTGGACATTTTTAATGGAGTCAAGTACGAGAATGATAAGGGTGGGTTTGTGGATGTGAGGGATGTTGCAAAGGCCCATTTGTTTGCACTTGAGTCGCCCAAGGCAGTGGGTGAAAGGCTTTTGATGTCGAATGGGCATTTCTCAAATCAAATGATTGCGGATATTGTGAATGCAAAGTACCCGGGGAGAGCGTACAAGGGGACTCCGGGGACTGGGAGTGAGGATGTAAAGAGTTTGGCGAGGGTGAATAATGAGAGAACAAGGGGGTTGTTGGGGTTTGAGTTTGGGGGGTTGGAGGGGTGTGTGGGGGATGTTTGCGAGCAATTGAACTCACAATCCACACAATCGAGCGGAGCGAGATTGTGAGATTGTGAGTCAATTGTCACACAATAGACCAGAACGAGGTTGTCACAATCGGCACAATCGAGCGGAGCGAGATTGTGTGATTGTGTTTAGATAGAACTGCAATGTGTCTGACCGCTAACTACAATTCATACAATTGAAAAAACAATTTTTGAGTATACAATTGAACATACAATTGAAAATACAATTCAGTCACAATTGAGTCTTCATCGAGTGTACAATTGAGTTACAATAGAATATGCAGGTGAGTCTACAATTGAGTTACAATTTATACAATTGAGTATAATTGAGTCTAAATTGAGTCTACATTGAGTCTACATTGAGTACAATTTAGTACAACTAAGTACAACTGAGTACAACTGAGACAATAGATGAATCTGATACTCTGCTCAATTCAGTACGATCTTGATATTGTTTCGAAATAAGAAAGTCGGAAAGGAGTACAATTGAAAAGACGATTGAAATTACCAGTTGAAGACACAATCGAGCGGAGCGAGATTGTGTGAGTTCATGAGATTGTGTGTTTGTGTGATTGTGGTTGTATGAGATTGTTCTCGGACTGTAAATGTAATATATGTGACAATTGAGTCTACAATTGAGGTCACAATGAGTGGATCTACAATTCGCCCATCTACGCTCAAAATTGTGTTCTCACTTCAAGCCATCTGATTGATGTAATTGTAACTGGATGTGAACGAATGTGAACTGGATGTGAACCAAAGACTGCTGAAAACTTCAGTCTATTCTCAGTTCCTGAATTCCACTAAAAGTGAACATGAACAATTCATTATCTGTGTCCATTAAACATACTTTGTACAATAAATGAATTTGTATTCACGCTAAACCAAGTTGAATAGATAGAAGATAAAGAAGATAAAGATAGGTGGAAGATAGAGATAGAAGATAGAGATAGAGGGTACAAAGTTAAAGTTTCGAACTTTTTACCATCAATTCAACAATAGAAAACACCCACTCTCCTCAAATCTGGCCATGTTTTGCGTTGATTTATTTTGTACTTGGCTAAATTTTGTCCTGCATAATGCACAACCAGAGAATCTCCAATAGGAACATCACAATGGATCTTCAAATATCACAAATATACAAATATCTTCTTCACATGTTCACAATGTATTTGCAAATATCTACAAATATCCACAAATCTTCAAATGTAGAAGTGGATCTGGAAACTCAATTTTTCAACACTCTGAAATTCCAATTGTCAGAATCTTGGCTTTGTATCCCACATATATATGATGGGCCAGGCACATACCCAACAAATCAATTATCACTTTCTTGTTGTAGTCATTGATCATCAGATATACTAGAGAGTTTACTAGAGTTTACAATCATTATTCTTGGTCCGTTTAATGGGCCGAAATCTCACTTCGCCCAATCACTCTGCCCGGTTGTACTACAAAAAACACCTTGTACAAGATTTCTCGTATAGATTTCATGGGTCATTCTCAATTCACATACAATTTCACACAATTTCACATACACATTTGCCAACAGTTCACTGTTCAACTCTTGAGATCACTGTAGACCACAGATCAACTATTCGGATCATCTGTTCGGATCAACTGCGGCTCTCGGCCGTTGGACACTCGGCTTATCGTCGGGCCGCGCCTATCACCATATTCCTTATCAGTGCCTTTGTGTCCGGTCTTATCGAAAACCGGGGTATGTACTGCAGATAAGAGATGCAAGGAGTAAAGTCTATTTAAGGTGGATATAATTCGAAGATCGTATATAATTCAAAGATTGTTTACAGTGATTAGTTAATACGTCGACTTTATCGCTGCTAGAAAGTACGATTTGATACACTTAGTACCAGTTAACTATAGGACAATTCGCTGCGCTCATTGTCCTCGGAAATCACTGCAGCCGACCTATCTTACCACTCACAATTGCTGCGCAATTGGTTCTTAGTCAATCCTACTAGTCACTCACAATTGCTGCGCAATTGTTCGTTTGAAATGCGCACTTTAACCCAAGTTGACCTCACCTCCCCCGCATCCTCCCAGCCCCACCTCCACAACAGATGGCATCCCGACGTCCCCTCCACGCACACCATCAAACCCGGTGAAAGTGTCAAGATTGAATGTGTAGACTGGACCGGCAACCAGATCTCCAACGACGACTATGCCGACGACATTCGCAACGTGGACCTCAGCAAAATTCACTACTTGTCAGGTCCCTTTGACATTGAAGGTGCCCAACCCGGCGACGCAATCATGGTTGAAATCAAAGACGTTCAACCACTTGAACGCCAGCCATGGGGGTACTGTGGAATCTTTGACAAGCAAAACGGTGGGGGATTTCTCCAAGACTTTTACCCCCACGCCGCAAAAGCGATTTTCGACCTCGAGGGAATCCACGCCACTTCCAGACACTTACCCGGAGTCAAGTTCACCGGTCTCATCCACCCCGGAATATTGGGCACTGCACCATCGCAGGAGATCTTGGAGGAATGGAACAAACGTGAGCTGAAATTGGTCCAAACCACCCAACACGCCCACGATACTCCAGTAGCAAACCTCCCATTGGAACTCAATGCCCATGGAGGTGCTGCAACGGGAGAAACTCTCCAAAAAATCGCAAAAGAAGGTGCACGCACCATTCCAGGGAGACCTGAACACGGGGGAAATTGTGACATCAAGAACCTTTCCCGGGGCTCAAAATGCTACTTTCCGGTGCATGTGCCCGGAGCGAAATTGTCTGTCGGGGACCTTCACTTTTCGCAGGGCGACGGTGAAATCTCCTTTTGCGGAGCCATTGAAATGGCAGGTACCATCACCTTGAAGGTGGAGGTGATCAAGAACGGGGTCCGTGACTTGGCGCTCAAGTCACCCATGTACATTGCGGGGGATGTACAGAACCACTACGGGCCGCTGAGGTACCTTACATTCGAGGGTTTTTCAGTCGATGAGACTGGAGACCAAAAGTTTTTGTGTGCAACCACCGCATACAGACAGGCGTGTATCCGGGCCATCGAGTACTTGAGGAGGTTTGGGTACAATGACTACCAGATCTACTTGTTGTTGTCAACAGCCCCGATCGAGGGACATGTGGCATCCATTGTGGATGTGCCAAATGCGTGCACGACAGTGGGGGTTCCCATGGATATTTTCGAGTTTGATATTAGGCCAGGAAGTGTTGGGGGGGGTGGGGGAAGCTGTGCTTTTGAAAAGGGGGCTACCCACAAGACCAGTTATGATTTCAAGTAACGAGCGGCTACCCGCAAGACCAGTTATGATTTCAAGTAACGAGCGAGCGAGTTACTTGATTGTATGAGTGATCTAAGCATAGAGCGCGAAGCGATCTATGCTTACTCTCTATGCTTACTCTCTATGCACAAAGGAATGCCTTTGTGCTAAAAACAAACTAAATACGAACAGAAAATGAAGTGACTGAAAAGCAAGTGTAGATTTTTTGCACCCAAAAATATTTTTTGATCAAAAGTTTCAAGTGAGCATAGATGAGTGTAGAGCATAGATGAGTGTAGAGCATAGATGAGCGAAGCGAATCTATGCGATTGCTCGTAAAAAGGTTCAATGAGTTTAGATTTGCTGATTCGCTACTCATCTATGCGACCGTAAAAGAGTAATGAGTATAGATTTGCTGATTCGCTACTCATCTATGCGAACACCAACTAAAAGTCAATGAAGTAGTTACCAATACATGGAATCTCAGCAAAATCAATAAATGAAGTTCCAATGTTCTCAAGTTCAATGAAGTCTCAAATTCAAGTACTAAAAACAAGTACTCTATATTCAGTTTTCCCACTCATATGTTGTGCACTTTCCTCTATTGAACATCTGGATCGAACATCTACTCGATTGAGTCTCCCTTGCTGGTCCAATTCTTTCCGACTTCCAAGCGTGAGTGCTCGTAGTTCAACTCCTCAATTCGCAGCCAAATATACAAGATGTTTTTCAGGCATGTTGACATTCAAATGTGCGAAGTGAAATTGAGATGAGACGAAGATGTTATCTAGCCACTGACTACTACCCATATACTACTACCCACTAACAATTTCCACTATCGTCCTTGCCCTGTTCCTACTTTGCTCACTACTCATCAACTCACTCACTACTCATCAACTCACTCACTACTCATCAAGTCACCCACTCATTAAGTCACTCACAATTCGCTTCGCCCATTGTTCGAAAAAATATTTAGTAGAGTAATTGAACAATTTCGCTTCCTCAATTGTCCATCATCTCGTATGTTTTTGTGTTCTCGGAGAAGCACCGGGTATTATCCGGTGGCTGAGTCCTGGAATAGAAGGGTGACAGGGTCTGAAATAGTTGATACTTGATACTTGATTAGTGTAAGATTTCAGCCGTACATACCCTCAAGATATGATGGATGATGAAGTGCTCATCAGTCAGTCTTCATTCTCTCTCAGTCTTCATTCATAGTCTTCATTCTATTTCTAGTCTCCATCCGTCATAGTCTCATCCATAGTCTCATCCATAGTCTCCATTCATATTTTCATCATCATTCATATATACTTAACCATCTCACATCATCTCACCATCATTCTACATCCACGTCATCTCACCATCATTCATCTACATCATCATTCATGTTCAACCCACTCACTCTTATTTTTGCTGCGCATCTACAGGGCTCACAACATAAATGAAATTGCAGCCACTACTTAAGTCGGCGACAATCCCTCTAATAATCAATGAGGCTATCTTTTCTATTAATTTTGTTTGTTGCTGGTGTTCAGGCTGCTGCGGTGGGTGGGTCCGTTGGTGTTGGGTCGATCGACTCAACAGAGTCGATCGACTCTGTTGAGTCTGGCTCTGTTGAGTCTGGCTCTGTTGAGTCTGGCTCTGTTGAGTCTGACTCTGACTCTTCCATAATACGAAGTGGTTTAGAAAAAAGATGGAGTGGACGAAGTGGAAGGAGTAGTGGAAGGAGTAGTGGAAGGAGTGGACGAAGTGGTAGCGGAAGAGGTTCTAGCTCAGGTTCACGGACAAATGGTGCTGCTGCGGGTGCTGCTGTTGCTGCTTCTCATAGAAGAAATTCAACAAGTACTGGAACAAGGCTACTGGCTGGGTGGATGGTTGTTTTGCCGTGTGTTTGTTTGGTGGTGTAGCATGAGCATAGATGAGCATAGATGAGCGAAGCGAATCTATGCGAGATCTGATGTGAATAATATTTGAATATCTGATATCTGAATATCTCATATGGGGATCTATGAGAATCTCATATTTGAATGACATCTGAACATCATGTGTGACCTCTGAATATCATATGTGATATCTGAATCATGTGAACGTGTGAAGAATAGGCTTATCTATGCGAGATCTCATATGAACCTTTTAAAAATGTCTCTGTGAGGATCTGAGAATCTCTTATTGTGCTGTAAAAAACATCTCACATCAATTTAAAATGACATAAAATAAGTTTACTATCATCATGTAAAGTCTAAGGGTACATAAGACCCTGCAGACTCCCACTCAGCTAGTCCCAACTAAGTGAGGTTGTGTTCATACTTCAAACTTGAATATAGTGAATATGACCACAATACATTTGATCAAAAGATGTCGTATATTCTCCATCACACATAGATACTTCTTATTGAGAACTCCTCATTAACTCCATTAACTTGTCATCAACTCCTCATCAACTTCTCATCAACTTCTCATCAACTTCTCATCAACTTCTCATCAACTTCTCATCAACTTCCATTTTCTCGCAGAAGTCTCGAGTATAGTGCTAAAAAGTCACGCTTTACAAGGGCCACGAAATTTTATCTAGGCATTGGCGAAAAGTTTGTGGGTCTTCCTGTATAATAAGTGAAATTTGATAGATTGAATGATTAATCATCTGTAATTCGTACAAGATGGGGTTTTCTTGCGTCAGGAAATAACAAACAATCAGCAAACCGACCATGGCAATACCACCAATGCACGCCGTATTCTTTGTCTCCGCTGGAATATCCGACCTCCGTAAAAGTAGGATTGCTAATGACTCAATAATCAACAGCACCAGTATGAGGTACCGATTCACGGGTCGAACGAGTTTTCTTCCTGTATTGGAAGCCAGCGCGTACTTGATATTGGCGGTATCAGTTGGTGCTAGATAGAAGCAGATGTAAGCGCCATACAGGGAAATTGTCACTCGGTTATCCTCGCCAGCGCCTATAAAGCCATTGTACGAGGTCCCAGGAACATCTTTGAAACACCCCCTATCGAAGTCAAACATGTCGTCGGATCTAGGCTTTGTTTCTTCGGGATCCACATAGTCGTAGTATTCCGTGTCCTTCATAAATTGTGGTTTCTTATCGTATGTGACAGCAAGCAACGGGACCTGTACTTCCAGTTCGATGTCATATACGAAATCGACATCAAAGCATCTTTTTATAACGCACACCGCTGGGTAGGGAGTGGGTAGGTCTTGTGTGGCACTTAGTATATCTTGTGTGGTGTCTTGTGTGGTGTCTTGTGTGGCACATGTGCCACACAAGACCATGAGGCACGCTAGATGAGTGAAAAACATGTTTGCTGATAAAGTGGATATGGTGGGTTTAAATAGTCTACATGCAACAATGAAACAAAAAATAATTACATTGTTTCAAGTGCAAACTGAGACTCCCGTTCATTCAACTTCTCCCATTCAACTTCTCCCATTCAACTTCTCCCATTCAACTTGGCCCATTCAAACTTCCCTCATCACTGATAAGTTGCTCGGCATGGCTGCAAAAAATGACACAATGCGGGCGCTAGAGGCATTCGCATCCCCAAATTTTTCCTCATTAAGGTTTTAGACGAAAGACTGGATAGACTACTGATAGACTACTGATAGACTAATAGACTGTCTGGCAGATTTGAATGACAACTGTAGACTACCGATAGTTTACTGATGAACTACTGATAGGCTAGAAAGGATACATGAAAAAGTCTCGATGTATTTGAGCTCAAGTCACCTTATTTCTGACTTTTTGCATCATTTTCTTAGATTGTCATTCCAGTAAAGTATTCATTAAGCTTTATGAGCAGACAATGAGAAATGATGATCAGAGACATTAGGGTTCATCAACTTCTCTTCAATTTCTCTTCAACTTCTCATCAACTTCTCATAAATCCATGAATTATGGGAAAATATGTACATTTCCCAATTCGGCAAGTTGCAACATGGGTGCAAAAAAAGGTGGGCTACCGTAAACATGAGTTCAAAGGCAAACATATCAAATATTTAAACCTTCTTAGTGACTACATTTCAATCTCGCTGCGCTCGATTTTCAAACCCGCTACGCTCGATTTTCGAACGAATATCATATTTGAGTCCACTACTTTCAATCTCATCTCGATTCGCTCGATGGATTGAAATATGGCCTCTCGGCCTGCGGAGTCACCCTCCACGCCAACCTCTTCTCCTCCGTTTCCCAGTCCAATATTGCCGTATGACTCGTTCTCCTATTATCCCACACCACCACTGTATTTTTCTCCCACCTCACTCTGGCGTGCAAATCATGGCTCCCAATATGAGCATACAAAAACCTCAAAAGCGCCTCCAGCTCCTCCTCCTTCAACTCCACAATTCTCCTCGAGAATCCCGGGTTCACATAAATCGATCTGCGCCCCGTAACAGGGTGTGTTCTCACCAATGGGTGCACATGTTCGACCGGAGGTCTCTTTACCAGCCCCCTTTTCTCGAGTGAAAACTCAGCCTGTCTCACTCCAGAGTGGAGAACATGGAGTCCCTCCAATCTGCGCTGGAACTCTGGCGAAAGACGGCGGTACGCTTCTTCGGAATCGGAAAATAGCGTGTCCCCTCCCGAGTCTGGGGACTCGAGAACAGAAAAAAAGGTGATTCCAGGTGGCTGCAACTCGTACGAAACATCCAGGTGAAACGCCACCAAATTGGTGCGGTCCCGGTAAATGTCAGTGCTCTGAGATCTCCGGTACACGATGTGGATCTCGGGATGTCCAGCGGGGGCCCCAGAGGTGGGGTGGATGTGTAGTCTCCCAAAGTGGGAGCCGTACTGTTTCGCGTATGCAGGACCTTTTTCATTAAAGTCCTGGTTGCGAAAAGCCACTACACCGCGCTGGGCCACTAAAAGCGCCAACTGGTCTTTTCCAGCGTCATCAAGGGACGTAAGCTGAATTCCAAAGACTTCTGAGCCAAATTTGGGGGTGATGGGTTTGGTGGCATCACGAAATACGGGGAGGTTGGGGTCTGCCCTGGAGCCGGGGTCGGTGTGTTCAAAGGGCGTGAGGGGGGGGTATTTGGTGTCGTTCCAAGTGGGGAGAAATTGGGGGTAGGCTGAGGAGTCTGGGGTTTTGTCGAGGACTTCGTCGTAGACGGTGTTGGGATTTGTATAGAGGGACATCACGATAGTTCACACTATTGAGCGAAGCGAAATAGTGTGTTTCTATAAAGCACTAAAGTTCGAACACTACTGAGCGAAGCGAGGTAGTGTTTCTTATTAAGCAGTATTATTTCACTACTGGCGAAGCGTGGTAGTGGTTTTTATGGAAGCACTTTTCACACTATTGAGCGAAGCTAAAGTGTTTCTTAGCACTATTATTTCACTGAGCGAAGTGAAGTAGTAATTCTTTATAGCACTATTATTCCACTCTGAGAAAGCGAAATAGTGTTTCTTAGTATTATTTCACTTATCGAGGTAGTGTTCTATCTTACACTATTTTGAACAGCGAACTGAAGTTGTATAGCAACAATTATTCGAACTGATTAAAGTGAGTAAATCTTTCACTATTCCAGTTTTTCACTAAAGCGTAGTAGCACCCTAATTTAGTGGTATTAGTTATCTAGCCTACTTTTGTTAATCGTGCAGTTTATTGACCTCCTTAAATAGTGTTGCAGGTAATTGTGGATTCAGCCACAATTGCAGCCATAGTAGCATAGGTGAGCGGAGCGAATCTATGCGAAATTAGGGAAAGTGCTCTTAATTTTGCTATTAGTAATCATACAAGATCATTAATTGGATAATGTTAAGATCAATTTCTCATTCCATGTGTCTAGTCAAACCATTTGCTAACCATTTGCTAGTCATACTATTGCTAGTCATACTATTGCCAGTCATACCGGCTGGTCATACCGGCTGGTCATACCTTTGTCTAGTATTTCCCCCGTGAGAACACTTCCCAAGATTTGCAATTATTACCTCTTTGAAGACCTTCGATTCGTAATGTGGTGGAGGCTTATTGTTTATGGTGATTATGTAATATTTTGACCATACAAGGTTTAGAGAACAGGGGTACAAGAATATCCTAATCGCTGAGACCATGTCGAGTAGTAATGGAGTGAATTTTGAGTCTACCATGAAATATGTACCTTAAGGACATTGATCATTGGATAGTTCAATTGAGAGCATTGACAATAGATCTTACAATTGTCATTGATAACACAATTTCGCTTCGCTCAATTGTTTCAATAATCAAACACAACCCATAAAGATGATATAAAGATGACGTCTATATAGAGTGACCCATTGCTATTAATCACCCGTTGATCCGCTTAATCAAAAGTAATTTGGATAACGATCTCGAAAGGTAAGGGTCCTATAATTCCTGATTAGGAAATGTTCGCTAGTGCACTACACAGGGATCAGATTAGAGTATAGGGACGTTCAAGAGCTCACATCATATACTGAAAATCAACAATACAAATCAAGATCATCAGATATCTCAAGATTCACAGTAGTACCCAAAAATAGAAAGTGTAAGAATTTTTGGGAAGGTAATTGAGTGATAGTAATTGGATGATATAGGATAGTTCGGATAATAAAACTATAAAACTGTGTTTTAGTTCTTCTAGTTGTCTAGTTTTGCGAATTCTATTTTTCTAGTTTTTAGTTTGCTAGTTCTAGTCTATTTTCGACAAACTCGCTTCGCTCGTTTGTCTACTTTTCTTATCTTCGGATCAGGCCGATCGAACTTTAAAATCTGTCACTACCAATTGCGATTACCAACTTTATAACTAGTTGAGTTTGCAGACTAGTTACTTCACATACTGGTTACTTGGACTAGATTCACATAACTGGTTCAACTGGTTCACTATCAACAACTGAAACTGTTCACTGAAACTGTTCACTGAAACTGTTCACTGAAACTGTTCAACTGAAACTACAACTGATCTTGAACTAATTTCAAGTGCCTTCACTCACCATCAACTTCATCTTCATCATCTTGAACAATCGAAGGCTCAACTAATCAAGTGATCAATGGAGAAAGAATAGATCAACCACCAATTACCCGCCCTGAGTATTCACTTTATCTAATCAACTGATATTCACTTGACATTTGCTTCTTCATTCAACTATTCAACATCGATCAACTATTCAACTGTTGCTTATTCATTACTCAACTATTCATCTTACTCGACTGTTCAATTGGTTCTAAACTGATCGACAATTCAATTAGCTTCATATTCGGAGTTCAACTTGATCAAGTAATACTGAACTGATAGCTCGATTTAGTAATCAACTATTTAACTTCATCTTTATCTGATCACTGAATATTCATCTGAATATTCATCTGGAAATTCATCTGGAAATTCATCTTGATATTCACCTTGATATCATCTGGAAATTCATCTGAATATTCATCTTGAACAATCTCGCTTCGCTCGATTATTCAAGAAACATCATTCACTCACTCGCAATCTCGCTTCGCTCGATTGCTCGCTCGATTGTGAAATGAACTTCAACTTCAATGTCTTCCCCTCCACCCGCCTCGAATCATCCCAACTCAGCACCCCCCTAGCCTGTCTCTACTCCCCCCAACCCTCCCTCCAGTCCACCTCCCCCCTCCAGTGCTCATGTGGTGCCTACATCAACCCCT